>QNGE01001717.1:0-148424 GCA_008508345.1 Paragonimus westermani
CGCAGATTATGTGGACGTCCGCCGTATCTAATTTTTGTTGTCTCACTTCCTTACCAAGTTAAGTTGGAGTGGAAGCACTGAGGAACAGCGTCTCTCTGAATGATGGGGACATAACGGGAATCTGGAATGTTAACGGGAACTGAAATGTATGAGTCAGAAGCCCACTAAGTCATACACACAACTTACTCGTTCGAAAACCGAAATGCCGTCAATCACGGCGTAGGATTATTGCACATGGTCCTGAGTGGTTCTTAGGACATAAGGTTACATCACAAAATCCATAGTAAGGTTTTTCTGAGCGTCCAGAGCGTTTATACAAGGATCACGCGTATTGTTCGAGACGGTTTGAAGTGAACTACGTCACTGATTGCTGTCTGTAGCACTTCGTAAGGTGTCTTCTAAAAACCTCGAATGTGGGCGGGCTTATTACGAAAGCATTTCTCAGTTTCATAAAAGTTACGAAATGTTAAGGATGTACCAGGGTATAGCCTGTAGTTTGAGCAGTATGAAAGAAGCATTAGGTTGTCGGTCGTACACACTCAGTTAATACCCGTTACAGTGTACCTGACGTTGTATGCCCTATATGTTTTACTACGACCATGTGCCTGACCATGTAACTGTAGCCCACACCGTCGGCGAAGAGGCGGCGAGTACGCTAGGCTCAGGTAGGTTATATCGGTATACCTATTCTACTTCTGTTAATGACTGCATCGGCCAACATCGTGGTCATTGACAATTAATCCGCTCTTCTTTTCAGAAACCCGAGTGTCTGTGGTCTTCTACCCATTCTTTTCTCCAGCTTTGTTTATGTAATGTATGATGAATGGTCTGCCTGGCTTTTCATAGTCCAATGAGAACTTTGCTTTTCATCCTTATCTTCTCTGGGATGCACTAACCTGCACCCCTATACTGCAACGCTTCTTGTATTACACTTCAAAAATCTTTCTTCTCAGTGTAGATCTCGTCATTGCAGCCTCTCTGTTTAGTTTCCGAGAGATAAGAGTTTCCTTTCCTTATTAGCCAATCAAGTGGCTAACCAGCATTGGCCGGCTGGACAGAAAGGCCCCACTGGCACACCTCCCAGTCTTATTCCTTCGGGTTTACACTGGATATGTGGTGTGTTGGTGGAACTGCAATTGGTGCAGCGCAAGCCAGTTGCAGTGATATATAAGCGCAGGCGTCCTTTGGCTTCGGTCACTGTGACAGGCTAATCCGAATCGGATGCCGCCAAACGTAGCCCACACCGACAGCGAAATGTTACACATGCGCCCTGCGCATAGCGCGTGTAACGGAAAAGTGAGGGATTCCCACTCGGCGGAAAAAGTACACTCAATTGGGCCAAACAAATATGCCTCGACAGGATGTGCCAACTTTTACACAAAAAATACCCACAAACATCAAGCCACTCGAAGAGGTCGCTAAAGTAGCACCCCCTAATGCCATTGGTCAAACTAGGTTCTTACTTCAAACCACCAAGACCAATAAGAATAACGCGAAAAAGAGCCGAACTATGAAGAGCATCCCGAACAAAAAGAACGCACACGACGTTGTGGTAAGTCAGAAAATCAAAAGCACGAGTATCGAAACTTAAGCCTTCTCGCTTAAACCCGTTGAACAATTAAAAACGGCAATGGACCGAACCCAACTTGCAACTCTGACGGTGACGCTAGTACGCCTATTGCTAGGAAAGAACAATTAAACTTACTCCTCTCATATCTGTAAAGATGTCCTGTTGCTTTAAAAGTTCAGAGCTGTAATATTCTAATGGGTCAGACACGAGCAACAAAACACAATTTTCAACCTTCGTATTCGAAGTACAATAGGGTCTACTTCACACAAAAAAAATAATAAAAGTCACAAGGCGACGAGGAGGGTGTATATACAAAACACAGATACCGAAGGAGGTCATTTTTACACTGTCTTTGTCCAGATATATAGGGGACCCCACGGTCCGGAAACAAACCACCAATCAGGAATGGCCCCATGTTCACTGACCGCTGACCTAAGTCTCCGGTTGGCCAACTTCCCCAGCCCGGTCCACGGACGCGGTAAGTCCGCGTTTCTGTGGAACTGAAAGGGATTGGAAGGGAGTGTATGTGGTAAAACAAAATGGCGGCGCACTGCGTGCTATTCCAGTGCAGGAATACAAAACGACTGAGGCCCCATACAACCGAATTATCAGAGCGGACTTAAACAACCAAACTTGTTCAACCCAGCGTTTCAGCGAACGAGGGCGGACTTCATGTACATTTACTAGATGAGTGTAGCCAGAGTGTGGTTTTTCAGTAGCAGTGGGTCAAACTGTAGCACCCATGAGACATATGTGACACTACATGAATGCATTCAAGACCCTAAGAGGGCAGCCAGCCCACCGCATCACACAGGAAACCCAGTGGTAGGCCGTGATTTCCATTTATCGTGGATCTGAAAGGACTTCTCGTCGCATATTCCGATTCCTTAGTACCTGATGTAGAAGTTAAAATCATCGACATGTGTTAATGACTCGTGGTGCGCAAAGCAGGTAAAAGTTTACAGTCGACCGATGGCATGCTGAAACGCAGAAAGAAACATTCAGAGAAGGGAGCTATTAGAACGGCGGAGAGACGAAACAACAGTCGCTGATCACTTTCGGCTAACGTACAGACACAGGGGTCAACGTCCTTCCGAAGCGGGAGATTTCAATAATGTAACCGAAAACAGGAACCAGCATAAGCCAAAGGCCCAGTAAGTCACGCGTACAACTAACATAAACGTCGTCACAACGCCTGGGAGGGGAAGGAAAAAGCGCAAGTTGTTAGGCACACAGTCTGGGCAACTTCGTTACAGTTACGCGCTTTGAACTCAACCCGATCCCGACTGCGCATTAATGATTCATATATGTTTGCCTTACCTGGCCGACGATTAAAGCGACCCCAGTCGGTGCTGTTTGCAAACCTGGTATTGCAAAGCAGCACGCCGCGCTGGTGCCACCTTGGTTTCTGATCGTGCACGTCTTACTGGGCCCTTGACTCACGTTTGTTTCTGCTGTATCCTTATACAAAACTATCTTTGGGGCCCTCAATTCGCGGGAACGCTGTCTCCCTGTCTCCACGTTACGCAAAGTTGGTTTGCGAGTTAAACACGTACACGAAACCAGGAAGACCGGCCTGCCTGTTACATTATGGCTTCTGTTTTTTGGTTGCCCATATGTGACACAAGTGTTGTGTTTATATATAGATGTAGAAGTAACGCATACGTATATGCTTATGCTGAAGCAAAAAATGTTTACCTGTCCCAAAATGCGCCCCCTTACCGTACTAGCAACTAATGGTACCGTTTTATATTCAGTGCATGGATTATATCGTGGCTTTCATGCAGATTTCTAAGAATCGCGAATTTCGCAGTTCCTCATAGTTCCGGATGTGTCTGTAAATGTTCGTGGAAGATTTGGGTGTTACTTGTGTTCAAGGGACCAGCCGAAAGTCTAATGCGACTTTGATGTATGATAAGGTATTGTGGCAAGACTCCCTGTAGACCGTCTGGATTTATCACCGAAGAGCAAGCTGTAAGAGACACCGAAGTGTACGCAGAGATGTGCAACAAGTCCAGTGCGTTAAATCTGGCCAGATTCACCGACTAATTCCTCGCAACACTTAAATAAAATCACGATTCCATGTGGTCACACGAAGTGCCTGTCTAGTTGTGAACCCTCTTAAGTTAGAGCACAAACATTCTCTTAATCGTCCGGTGTATGAGTCCCGTCCTACAAGTTGAAGACTCCTCTTCAGTGGAGTGGATGGCTCCAGAAGTCTGCTCGAGTATAAAACGCTAACTGCTGGTTTCAAGTAATACTTGGCGAATTTACAAAACCACCACAGCCGGTAACATTGGAAACATTCGAAGCAAGCTAAAGCCTGCAATGTCAAGTGAGTTTATAATGTACCATTTGTTACCGGATATTAGAGGACCCTAAATATGTGTTGTCCGAGAATAATATGAAGGGTTTTTTGTATACTATGCAGGATGAAAAAAGACAGATGCATACGCATTCGTTTTATAAAGCAAAACCAAGTTAGGCTAATTGGATGTTTTCCGAATGTGGCGAATTTCAGTGCCACATACGGAACAAGCAGGCGTGAGTATGTAGCGAAACACTTTTTGGTACTTCTAAAGCTTAAAGTTATATCAGCTTTCAGTTGCTGATTGCATGGGACATGACCGACTTGTGATATGCGGGTACTTTCTTATTGGGAACTATTGTTTACTCCGTAGGCCGTTTGAAAGGATGGGGAAGCGAACGGTAATAAAGACCTTTGTGGCGGATAAAATGACTGTGCAACTGGGGGCAGGGCGTGTCGTGTTTGGTTGTGACATCATTTTGTGCTATTGTTATTAGGTGGCGTCCTCCAAGAACAAGCAATTGGGTAGCGTTCGTTTACGATCATCATTAACAGGAGGATTCGTTTCGCGGTCATTATCCCTCCAGCCCAGTAGCCATAAGGAACAATGGGCAAGTGTGAGATACACCGTTACACGCCCTACGCTACAGGTTCAAACGTCACTTGGACAACATCAGCTGGACCGACAGCTTATAATTTACTTGTTGCATAAGTGACTGCACACCAAGCCAAACTGCGCTGTTAGTGCACAAGGCAATGCTATCCATTTGGAAAAATACACGGACGATCGACTGGAAAGTGCTAGTGCACGGGAGACGAAGCGGACGGGCCCAAAAGATTACCCATCCACAGCCGTTCATCAAATATGGATCCACATCAAGTTCGAGCAACTTGAGGAAGTGTGGTTTAAATTGCGTGTCAAGAATTTTCCTCACCGCGTGAACGCTTTCGCCAGTCATCCGGTCCGAAGGCACCTGAGCGGACGAAACCCATTGTTTTATTTTGAAACATCTCAGCGCCAAATAAGCGATTCATTAGTAATCATCTTGAGCACTGCAACTGCATGTTTCCGAAAAACCCACTTTTACCGTCCAAAGCCTCCTTGATCCTCGAGAAAACGGTTCTACCCAGTCAGAATGAGCGGAACCGTCATGACATTTGGAGGGCAACCTTCGTTATTTTTCACCTGTTCGGCCTTTATTCCGCTGTTCTCATTGATGGTTTCACGAACCCAACTACTTCCTTGATGTCCATCCTCCGCGTTTCTGATTCGTGTACGTTCGTAGGTCGCTAAGCATTCAATACCTTGCAATTCACTCCTTGTTACGCGTATTGTTTCAGCGGACACAAAGTTGCATTATGCATCCGTCCTTTGCTTCAACTTGAAAGCAACTGACGGGGAGAACCGCGGATTTTTCGAGACCAAGATTTTCCATGCTAGTTGCTACAAGGAGGTGGATCTGACTGTCATCAGTCGCATCACTACTCTGTACAAACGAGCGCATTCTGTCTATACTTTAAAACACGTGTGCAACACGATGGCAACACTTCCCCTATAGATATGCGTGACACTTGCGAGTATCATTTTCAACGTCCCGTGTAACTTCTTTGCATTCAAACTGTCCTCGTGTTCTGCGGGTATTTTTACCCTTAGAGTAAGGTCTTCTGCAACGGTTATTTTCGTTTTTAAAGGTCCCTTCCCCATTCATGATCGTTGGTCGAGGGATAACACGTTGCAATTCGAACGGCAGATACCACCTTTACCAGTATCACCACTATCTCCAGCAAAACAACGGATAATGTGAAGACTGGCTTACGTTTGCCGGGCTCCCCCACTAGCACCAAGCAAAGTGAGTAAAGAAGACTAAGGTAGGATCAACCTTCAGATATTGCGCTGACTTCGTACAGGAGGACAGGACAGCAATGCCGTACATCTGAGATTCCACCCCGAGTGCGTTTAAACCGCCAACACACGTGGATGTCTATTCCACAGCAAACATATTCAACTCCAATCACCCAGTGGGTGCATGTTTCCAATTTGTTTGACAGTTTTGTATACTTCATCCATCGCTGTTGAGTCTCCAGTGAACATGAAGCGGAGGTCCTGTCCAGCACCCGTCATAGATCGGTCCGCAGATGCCACGCCTTTACATGCGAGTCCAAGAAACCGCAAACCAGTATCACCTGAAACAATTCAGCCCTCGTTATCATTGAACGAAGTGAATTCATTCACATTCATGCATATTGTTATCTTTCAATTTTCAGGCTTATTTCTGTTAACATTCTGGTGCTTGACTGCTGTAATCCGGAGATTGACCAGACTGCGTTTTCTGTCGATGCGTATGCGTTCAGCATTGGTCTGAAGGTAGGGATAGAGGAGAAGAAATGACAGGACCCGACCCCCGTACAGCGGAAACAAATCACGAGTCGAAAACCACGAAGTAGAAAAAGGTTCTTCCAACATTTCCTAGCTACCTTCTGAATACATCTATGCTCCATGCTTCAACAATCTCTGCAAGCAGTTTGTTCGACTAGTGGACCACTCGATTAGGAAAAAGGTTGATCAAACAGCAAATCGCAATATTGCCTTCTTGATCGTGAACTTATGACCTCTACTCTCCGCCCTGACGCATCACAAACAAACATCAGAGAACTTATGTCAGTATGGTGGGTAGTAATGTACACTTCAGTGGGGTCTCCTCTTATCCGCCGGCGTTCGAGCGAGGATACGTTCAATGAACTTTGTTGGTCGTGGTAGTTCGGACCCTTCATAACCCATACCATACATGTGGCGAGCCTTTGTGCTTTTTCGACGACGGCTGTCCTTCTTGAGATACAGCGACAAGGCCCAGACAAGTGGTGGTTAACTATGGGCGAATATATTGGGGTGAATATTGTTGGACAGGGGTCAGGGATCGCGGATTTTAGTTGATATTTCGCCCTCCGTACTTCTCTCGCGGCTGCGGCGCATCCAGCAGATGAAGTAAGCGTGCTGATGACTTAGATACCCAAGTTTCTCGTTTGCTGTTCAGTTGCTAGGTCAACTTTCTCTTTCCTAAATACCTGCGGTAGACTAAATAGCATTAACGAGGATATGAATTCTGGGAACATTCAGTGGTAAATCCCACTCAAATGTCTGACGTAAGTCCATCCAGCTTCGTACGATTTGCATGGGTTGTATGAGTTGACTATATTGTCAGTCAGTCGGCCTTAGGATGGCCGGATGGAATTGGTCTGATCCCGCGGACCGTGTTCTTTAGCTGAGAAATCGCTCGCTCACTTTCGTGGGACTTACTGTCGTGATCCACCATGGCCACACCCACAATGTTAGATCAAGGCCCAGGTGCTCCACTGCGTGAACGATAAACATTTCGAATGTGTGTCATGAACGCTTTCGCTATGCTTTTGTCAGTCGATATAATCTTTTCATTATGGGAAATCGCGGCCCCAACTTCCTTTCTCAGAGAGGAATTGAACTAAGCATAACCGCAAAACCTTTTGTGGTTCTGCTCGATGTCACATCCTAGCTTGGGTTCATGAAACAGACGAGCATTCCTTGCTACCTTCATTACTTTGTTCCTAGCCTTTTTGTATATCACAGAGCTTTTAAACCCCTTTCGCCGAATACATACCTTCTAAGTTATATAGACACGCTTGAAAGCTCTCTTGAATCTGAGGCAAACCCACGGCTCCCGACCCCTCACTCCGACCTGTTTTTGAAGGACGTTCTTATTTGCAAGAGCCCGGAGATTATCAACGTGATCCGATCACATACTATCGACGTCCATCATAGGGGATATTGAGTTCCAAATAACTTTACCAGCTTCCAACGCGTTCTCTGGCCAGTTCGGTGGAAAAGTTGCCATTTTTGTGACTGTCCTATTGACAGGGAACATTTGAGCGAGAAGTGAATCGTTCTGTGATCACTCTTTCCGGATGGTGCTGCGATCAACACGGTTGTGAAGTCACTACTGTGAACAGTCATGATTGAGTCTTGCGTCGAGGCTATCTGACCGGATCGGGATCTCACGGTTACTCTAGAATGTGTTAGTGTGAAATTGTTGCCTAGGCTGAACAACTTGTAACCAAAACTTCCACCACTAGCAAATTGCGATAATCATTTGACTTTGAGAGCGTTGAAACATCCCAAAACGAGCAGACGAGAGCTTGATGAGGAAACCGACCTGTATGACTCTAGCAATGCTGCATCTTTCTCTGGTTTTGCGCCCGGACTTCGATACAACCTAGAGGCTATCAATGGGGTGTTGACATAGAGGAGGCCGTCAGCGGTCTGTCTGCGGTCACAGTTCACGGGTGACTGCCCCACAGAACTTCTGATCAGTAGTGAGCAGCCGCCACCAACGCCACTGCCACGACCATTGCGATATCAGATATCGGACTTGATGAAAGTGATCATAGAGACATCATCTGATGGAAGTCTTCATTCATCCAAAAGGACGCCAGAAGCTCATCCAAACCAGCGGCTACATTCTCCGCCAAACAAAGCCGTAGCCAGTATGACCTCATTTATGGGCTTCGAATTAATCGTTCACGTCGGATTATTTACCAGTTAGTTCTCAAGGGCTTCGTTAGTGAAGCAGTGTCTAAGCATAGGACATTGCTGGACATCGTTTAACAGATATATCATGTGGGTGGAGTTATACGTGATCAGGTGTGTGGTACTTCTTTCCTTTCCTCGTAACTTGGGGCAAATGGGTGAAAAACTCTCAATTATGTCCCTTGGGCGGTAAAGTGTTTAGGCGCACGGTGCCGTTCGATGTAGTTCATTTTTCAGGTTCATTTTGCGCAGGGCACTCTGGAATGTTTTCACTATCCAACGTTTGATCAGGTTAAGTCAAGCAGATTTTTCATACGTCAGACTTCTCTTACCCGCAGTCTCAACAACCAACACGAGTGCTCTTCGATGGTCTCATGAATACCTTTCCGATTACCAAGGTACTCTCGAGAAACACTCATTTGACGCCTACAGTAGACTCACTTTCACTCCCAATTTAACTCTGCTGGGAGACGTTCAAACTTTTGATGGTAATGAATGGATGATCATGCCAAGTACAACCAGGAAGCTAACACTTACCTGTGTAAATTGGTCGAATAATAATAAAGTAGAAAACACTCAATCCAGCATCTTGCTTTTTAGGCTTCGTAAAGGATGTATTCTTAGTAGCCCAACAAATATTCCATTGTCGGAAAAAAACCAAATCGTCCTACTTAAACTTAAAATTTAGGAGAAAGATATTATTCCACTCCAACGAGATTAAACTTCATTGGACCCGACTTCGAACTCCGCAAATTACCGTAACTTCACAATTCCACTAAAACTCTGTTAACAAGTGTGTACCTGAACTTGCGCACAGTTACTGTTCACTTCTTCGAAATAGTGGATCAAAAATTTTCCACTACCAAAACTGGACGATTATGGGGACTGAGGCGTACCAAAAAATTACAATAATTTCGGTAATTTAAAATCCACGATTAGTGCAGCGATCACACGGGGACTTTTGGTCTGCCGGCACTAAATGAATGCACTCGAAACTTTACAGCACCTTTTCCGGCTAGCCAATATTGCATACCGCTCTACAGAAGAAAACTATCCTTTGCAGGTGTAATTTGAAGGCAAGCTGCGGCAAAATGTTACATCCCTGAATATTTTGTGGTACTTCGGCGGTATCGCTTGAAGATTTAGAAATGGCTTGTCTACGAAGCAGAAATGGTCACGAATGTTGAAATGGTTGTTTTGAGTGACCGTTAATTGATTTGTTCTTTATTCAGCACGGAGGTCGAAAATATCAATGGTTGTTGTCGTGACGGTGTAAATCGGTTTTTCGTTGTGGTTTTTCTTCACATTTGATTGATAGTTAACTTTCTTATGATGTTGAATGGCGGTGCACTATGAAAAATTTGATGAGGTGTGCGATGTTACCTATTCTACCAGGCTATTTTGAAAAAGGTCCATTTTATGCTACATGTCGTTTTTGGGCTCCAACAAATGCGGAAGTTGTTCAGGTAAGTACATGGTGGATTACGGTGTTTTGCTCGGTCTTACCACTGGAATACTTCCTCCTCGCTCCGTTCTACAATGCGAAACAGCCGCTATGGAACGAAAGTTGCCGCGTGGGTGTGCCTTATATATACTGTGGTGACTACGTTAACCTGAACGGTCAACAGTGCGATAACGACGAGCTGATTTTCCAATTAGAGTGCATGAATAATGCTGATATATCGCATTATCCCTTCTGCACTGCGTACTTGCAACCTCCCTCACCAGGTACGTTATGATCACATCTACCATACGGCCTCAGTTGCACCCACTTCAAAATGCGTGCCACCTCCAAGGTTTTAACTTCAAAAGAGGCCCTGTTTGGAACCACTAATTACCGTTGGCCCGGTCACTTTGAAAGATGAGTCCCATGTGGTCCATCCACACAAACCAGTCTAGGGGAATTAATGCTAAGTTATACGACGGGCGTCACTAGCTACAACAATTAAGGCCACACTTCCCACTTTACACAACGCTCAAGTTTAGATCTGGACACACAGGAAGAAAAGGACCTCTGCTGAGACAGAACCGAAAGCGATAAGATTAAGATAAGCCGGCTGGAATACTGGCGGAAATTCCGCACCTATAATTGCATTCCGGAACGTGGATTTTGTCCCACCGATAGGTCGTGACGTTGTGACTGTAGAATGCACCTAGGCTGGTTGTCAAGCATGGACCTCGGTCGCCAAACCATACGACTTCATGAAACAGCCGGCTGCACTTCCACCCTGTTCAACCATTTTGCTTTCCAGAAACAGTATAAGGTGCTGTAACATGCAGGCCAGCCGACTCTACGCTTGATGACCGTGACGTCGCAGACCAACCTTCGGGCAACGTGGACGCACCAGGGGACAGCGCTCTTCCGAAGTAAGGGTTCGAACAACAGTTCTGAAAAGAGAAACAATACGAATGAGCATGAGCCGGAGGCCCAGTAAGCCATGCACACGACTTACACAAACGTAAGCTAAAACGGCACCAACAACACAGCAGCAGGCCCCGTCACACACTCAAGTTTAATTCGTGCGCGCTCGCTGGTTTCTGTTGCGCGTCGCAGGTGCCACTTGATGAATTTAGCGGCGTTTAGAACAACTCTTCAGACATTGGAAGAAAGTCATTTTCTACAGTAACAAAGGTTTATTTCTTACTTCCCAGAATATTCCGTCAGGCTAACATTTCGGACGATATTGCAAACTCACTCGTTACTAATGCGATATCTGCCAGCTGCAGACAGTTTTCGGTCGCAACCTACCACGCGCAACAAACTGAATTGGCGTTATCAAGCCAGTAGAAAAAGCAAACCAAAAGATATCACTTCACACGTCTGATGAGTGCTTTGAGCGCTTGTAAACATCAAGAAGTATCTATGACCTTCAAAGATTCAGGCAGCAGCTCTCGATTTAACATCACAGTGATCGTTGCGATAACTAAGTTCATATGTCACGCGCGTGACGCTTGAGTGCCGTTACGTACTGACTGCGAGACATTTGCTTGCCTGTTCATTGTGTGGAGTGTGTTTGTGATTGCCTGAGGTGGAATCGTTTGCCATGATATTATCGCGTTGCATTCATCGACTTATCAAACGTGTGATTGCGCCGACGTTCACGACTTTTTTGAGAGTTCTGCCAAAACCTGTCCCCTACTAAAGTCTCAGTCCGTACCAGTCAGAACCTGGTCACCGACTGTCCGGAGACACTTCCGGAACTGTGTAAACCTGTGGAACCCACGGGATACGGAGCACTATTGCAAAAGGTATGCCGGACGTTCTGGCACCGATTACCCGTTATGCTCATAAGCCAACGTTGTGCAAATCACCGCCACCTGGGAGAGCATTCTTCTGAAAAAAGAGGTTCAGTGATAATCCCGCAAAGCGGAACATCATGAACAAACATGAGTCAGAGGCCCAGCGAGAAATCACAAGAAATGGCACCAATAACACGATACAGCACACTACTTATAGGCTTTAAGCGGCTTTGGTGTTGGTCAAATACTAGGTCAATCAGAGGCAAAGATAACTATCAGAAAGTTAACAAGATTAAGGTCGCTTACGGGTTGTTCGCGGATCCGGTAAAGGTCCGGCTTTTCGTTCACCGACTTTTAGGTGCTGTGACACAAGGACCTTGTCCAGGAATATTCTTGAGTGGAAGAGGATCGATGCGAAAACGCCGAACGGCAGTATAACCACAGAGCCGATGAACAGCGATTCAGCAATTAACACACGGATTCAATGCAGGAGTCCAACGAATCTGGAGCCGATCCGTTCGCATTGATCGGTGTCAAGTAGTGACTATTGGCCTGAAAAGCAGACCTGGAAAACGTGGCTTAGCATCAATCTCAGGGATCATAGTAAGTGTCGAAAACACGGTGGTGTCACCAGTCCGTTTTTCGTAACTAAGGGTCTATCAATACTGCAAAACAATCTATAGAGTTGTGTCTGACGCAGTCCGAAAGAAGGCTATTTTGCCAGCCAAAAACCCTATTAAAAAGTGCTTTTGCTCAAGAAGACTCCGGGAGCGAATCTTGCAAACCCCTTAGCATTTCCCCGTTAGCTGTCGTCACTCACAACAATGAAGAACCGTTCTACGAGATCTACCCTGGAAACGAACTGCATGGAAGTAAAATCACTGCCAAATCTAGACTCGCAAGTGACATTTTCGGGCTCTTGGATAGTTCGATGACCGCTCGCTGAAAATAATGAACAGCGCGTATGTTTATCTTCAGGCCCATACAAATGGCCTCATTAGCGCAACCCAGCATTGCCCAGTGACGGCGTGTTTCAGCAGGGTCTGCAACGTCTTACACGAACGCTGCTAAGCCTGACTGGCTGGTAGCCAGCCAGGAAACACCGACCACTCGCTTTGAAGATGGATGTGGCTGTGGCTACTTACCGTACGCTACGGCAATGTTGATCCGGAGCGTCCGTTTGAACAGCTGGTAGAGGGGCTCTGTCAGACCGATAGTTGCCCTTCTAAGCATCCTGGGTTGTATCTTGTCAGGATCTATCATAATGTGTAAACTGACAATGCGATAAAGTTGGTGAACGTCTAGTGCGGAAAACCCAGCGGTAGGAAATGGTTCGGCGACCGCTCTACGGTGACTCAGTGAGGTATCGGTTTGAAGGTTTAAATTTGTAAATCGCTGAATGGTCCTCCTTGAATAATTCAGCCATAGTTGGGGGTTTTGAAGAGATCTCTTTATCAAGCAGATGCAGATAAGGAGCTCAAGGCTTATTCCTTCTTAGGCGACTCCTACGCTTAGGTAAATGGTTTCGTTCGCGTCATCTCTTTGAATGACCCAATCTCCTATGAGTTCGGTGTGCCCCTGGGTTTCACGCATACATTTGCTTCGAACGGTCTGGACAGCACTCAGGTCCCTAGGTTTTACTGTAGGCTAACGCTTGAGGAATAACTGGGAATGTTTACTAGAAGGACAACGTAATCCGTACGCAAAAGATGATAAAAAAGAAGGAATGCGGTGCGAATATGCCATCCGCTTTTGGAATTGCACTTCGGAGCGACTAAAAGATTTGATCTACACATTCCTAGTCAAAGTGGAGTGATCCTACGTATATTCCCAGGTCAGTAAAATGAAGGTAGTTGAAATATTTCACTGTGAATTTTTTTGTGGTTGCTGTGACCAGTATCAAACAAGGCTGAAGGCGAGCAGAAAGTAGTCGTTGTGTCCAGTTGGTTTTATGATTAACAACCTGTCAACCAGACGGCTATAATCCATGCAGTTGCCTGCGATTAGTGTTTGAATAATGTCATGTACTTAATAGGAAGTCGTGATTATGTTCTGTATAATCATTTATTGCCTTCACGCCGATCTTCCTTCTTCTCACATCTGAAATCTTCCTGGGACATACTGCGAACCTCCCTTGCAAGGACTGACGCGACCATTTGGACTTCGTGGGCGATAAATCGTTTCTCCCACAGGCATTAATCATAGTGAAGCACCAAGCCTTCATATCGTTTGTTTTTGGAACTTTTTCTCCGGTAGATTGTTCATCCCACTAACCGACTTCATTTTATGCGTGCCCTGGATTTGATCGCGTTTTTAACATTCTTAATGGTAATAATGTATACTTCTCGACACGTATGTTAGAAGCACGCTGGATGCGCCGATCATTCCTGATAATTAAAAGCGATGGAAAATAACAAATAAATAATTAGTACCATAAACGCAGAATCTGTCGCCGAAAATGGCGTAATCATGAGGAAAGTGATCGCGGCCTGCAAAACTTTGGCGCGCGCAGCGGGAAGAAGATGGTTTACTTGTTCCGCACACCAGTCCAGAAAATGTGATGTTACATCAAGTCACCATTTACAAGATGTTCCAAATAGTTCATCATCACGCCGGGAAATACGTCCAAACGCATCGCTAGGATGCTCCGATACTACTTGATATAACTAGCATCGGGAAAACGTTAAAATTGGTAAGAATTGGCGGGGAAAACGATAAATTTCAAACTCCGGTGAACAACTGGGCAGACTCCAGCGCAGGACTTTGTCGGTTCCTGGAAACCGTTGAGAACCTTGTAAACTGTTCGGTCAGAAGGGGGGTTTGTGCGTCTTCATCGTCGCGAATATCCTCGCACAGCAAATGTTTATGGGATTCAGAATCAGGATACAATCTCACGTAGTAAATGAGAAATTGTGGAGTGGTCACGTTTACTGTGACGAATAATATGTATGCAACACTTTTGACGGACACTTAATGCGACATTAATATTTTTGCGCTGGTTACTAAAATGTATGAAGTCATTAGCTAGTTATCACAGTGTTTCGCTATAATCCAGTAACCGACAACTGCCCAGCAGTCGGCCACATAATAAGCGGATCGGGTGAGAATGAGAACTGATGAATGTTACACTCACTCTGGCTGTCGAACGCATGCAAATTGAATTCGGGAATATTTTCTTCTTCACAACATTTCACTTGCATGTGTTCCCAAATACTGCTGTTCTGTGCACGTTTTTAAACGCGCATTCACAGTTCATTCATTTTGAGCGGGGTTACTGCGGCTGTATTGTCTATTTTGCGGCATGTCGTCACTCAAAATTTTGTCAAAAGCTTTGTGAAAGCGTCAGTTCTTTTTCATGTCCTCAACTTCTTCAATGCTGTCCTACTAACTGTTGTTTATTTACACATAGTACACACTTATGTGTTCGAATAACTTATGCTCACTGACGTAAAGTGCAGCGGTGCACCGACGGTTGACACCAGTCTGGGTAACCCAGTGGAATGCGGGCGTGACATGCTCACCGTGAGCTCCAGGTGCTCCGGGCAGCTGCAGCTAACTCTACAATGATTGTCACATGGTTGTCAAAACTCCGTATGGATTTTGCCGTCAGTTTGCCATATACGGCCTGTGTTAACACCGAAATCCATATTCCATAGCATAGAAAGGTTGTTTGGTAATAAAAAGGAGAGGTTGAGGCGGAGAAAGGAACAGAAGTGATGAATCTAGGTTCCAGTGTGATTGTGTAACCTATATTGGAAGAGTTTACTTTTCACAGTTTTGCTCGAGGAGTTATATGACGGTCACCAGTCCGTCAATATTCACTACCATTACTCATGGTCTGAATGCTTATACTGCTTTCAAACGCTTATAATCTTGATACTTAGGAGGACGATTAGAATATTAAGGATGGACATACATATGTGGGGAAAATGCACTTGTGTAACCTATTCTGGATTCGCTAACAAGCGCCAATTTCACACTTCCCAGTAATCTGGGTAATGCGTACACGGCAGCTCACATGAATAAAACGACGCAGTAGATCGTATGGCAGATGAGGATGTCAGTGAATGATAGGGATACAAAGAACTGCTCCAAGCAGGCTATTTTCGAGAGCGGCCGATATGTACGGCATGTGATTTCCACATTTTTCCCGGACCACACTCAAAAGTGTCAGATTTTGAAGGTGAACGTTGTGATCGATAGCGTAAGAACGTTGTCCAAGCCCTTTTTAAAAGGCTGAACGGTGTTACTGGATCTGGTTTCAGCCGAAAGTTTGTTCTAACTATTGAAAAATTTTACAACAAAGAAATCTGCACGTGTTTTCCCCCGAAGTACTGGGATTGACGAAGTGAGGCCATCATTCCCTGGACACATGGGGAGCTGTATTTGTAAACGGTGAAAGTGAACGGTGAAAGTTATGGTGATGACGTCCGAATGCATGAGCGTAGGTTACATCTTTATTGTTATAACAAAGTTAGTGGTGATTTTCTCGACGTAATTGTGAGAAACACGCTCAGGAGTGCGTGATCAACGTTCAGATTTTGAAACATATACATAGTTCAACACCAAATTTGAAAACCGTACAATGAGTCAACTGTGTGAATAGAGCGACAAAACAGACATTATATGAAGGGAAAATTTATGCTTGGGCAGAAGTCTTTGTGCTACCTAGTTCTGAGACGATATCACTCGGGATCTAAACAACTCGATAAAACGATTGATTTGGTAAATCAAATGGGACTTCACAAGGTGATCAGTAGCCTGATGCTCAAGGTTGTGCCGAAGTGGAGGTGCTTGGAGGATGGAGGGTATGTACAGGCAAAGAATTTGACAATTATTCCATGAAGATGGTCACGGGGAAATGTGCAGGAAACTTTTTCATGATGTGAGCGAGGTAGAGACGCATATACTTTCGCGAGAAACGCCTGAACCTCTCAACCGGACGTCATTCTTCACTCAACTTCCAAAGAATTTTGGGGAGCTCGCGATATGCTCAACCGTTGCGGAATTTTGGGTGTCCGGACGGGGTGGAATGTTTTCTGGCGTGGGATATATGGGCGGAACCAAGAATGGAAGACGGAATCACGCGATGCTATGTGGCACTGCGCCGCGGAGGCAAACGACCATTTACGCTTGCAAGAAACAATAAAAAGTCAACCGTAGAATGAATGGGATTTGATTTTTGAAAGTTTCAAGCAAGCGTATGATCAAAAACTTATCGCCGGAAATCTCGGTAACGCTGGGTTTCTTAGTTTGGTCGAAAGCAGGACCTTACTTAGAGTCAACAATAAGTTCGAACTGTTAGGGATTCACGTCTTTTATAAAAACTTATATTTGAACGATCGTGGAAACCCGTCGGAAATATCCGTGGTGACTGTGATTACCACAGAACCGTCTTCCAATAACGCGAAGACAAACAGCGAACTCCGAGACAGAAACAAAATTGAACTGATGATTCTGCCAAACTATTTGGTGAGTAATAAAATGTGAACGACAATGGGCTGCGTAACCAAACTGTGGTGGCCTCTATTGACAAAGTAATTACGCCTCAACTACACAATTCGTCCACTCGAAACGTTTCTCTTCAGACAAACCGGAATGGAAATGCTCCGTCTGATTTGAAGCACCCCAGATAAGAGTATATACCTTATGCAGCGGTCCCGTAAACAATACAGCTCCATGCACAGTCGGATATGTTCGGTTGATTTCGATACTAGGAGGCATTTTACACACCGAAACGACGTACAAGGTGTGAAAATCAGAAGCTTTGAGAAATTTTCCAGCAATCTCCCCATCCACGCGGCGCAATCTAAGTTGCTTTCAAGGGCGTGCACAGAAACTTTGGTGTTCCTTATCGCCAAATTGACACGGTTCCTAAGTCTGAAGCGTTCAAGCCACATATATCAAACGGAACCGTCCTAACTTTCTTATACGTGAATTAGTAAAACGTTCTAAAGGTTTGTTCCAGCACTTCTGCAGCTGTTTTTTGAGTACCTCTAAGTACAAGACCTAAAGAATATTGGCGGACGATTTATTCCGTGGGCTGACATTCCGGTGGATGGAAAGGTTGAACCAACCAATCGATCTTGATTTTGTTTCCACAACCGTGAATCTGTAACGTCTCAACTGTCTCCCACGAGGCGTGACAAATTACGCATCAGTTGACTTATGCTTACTTGGTGGGTAGCTTAGTTGACGACAGGGGTCTACGCTACTCAGACTCGCCCAATTTCGCAGCGCATACACCTTTCCTAATAGGTAAAGCCATATGAGCGGGAGACTACATTAAACATTTAGCCTTCCTTCTTGCTGTCCGGTCACACCTTTATATCCTATGCACAAGGCCCCAGTTCGAATACTGCACGTTCACAAAGAGTCACTTGTTCAAGTGTGATAGGTTAGCTTTGGAAAGTCTCTAACGTGCACTCACGAAAGTTTTATTGGGCTACTCATCTTTTCTCAACTACAGAGAACGTTGCCAGCTGCTTGTAATGGAACCTATCCGGATACGGCGACTCAAGCTGTAATTTGCATTCAAGTCTGATCTGTTCTACGGCAGTGAATTTCCGGTCAATCTCATGATTCGCTTACAAAATAACTT
The DNA here is from genome assembly GCA_008508345.1 of Paragonimus westermani. Taxonomy (NCBI): domain Eukaryota; kingdom Metazoa; phylum Platyhelminthes; class Trematoda; order Plagiorchiida; family Troglotrematidae; genus Paragonimus; species Paragonimus westermani. The sequence continues at coordinate 18,278 of QNGE01001717.1, forward strand.
AGAGTGCGACTTAAGGGACAAAGAATTAACGTTGACAATTTTTAAACTCCGAAAAAACTGCTGTCAAATTTTCCCACATTACAATATTCTCACATCTGGAACAACCTCCCACATGCAATTTGCGCAAGTGGGAATAAGCATTAGTTGAAAAGAAGCTCAGAAACCGTTCTGACAACAAAGAACGTCATGCCCTTTTATAAACTCACGCTTTCTGATGGCATCTTTGAGAACGAACCTAATAGCATATGAGGGGAAGCCCTGTTTGTCGAACAGTGTTACGTCACGTATCCTACGAAGTGATCAGAGCTATCGGCTTCATCATTAGAAGCATTTATCCAGATTTCAAAGCGTGGTAATGACTCCAGCAAAATAGATCTCGTACATAATTGTTTAAAACCTACACATTGGCAAGAAAAAATGTCTACAGTCAACACACATGGGTGTCATTATACAAACGCCCGTTAATGACAACCCAATCATTCTGGTACGCTTTTTCTTCCCACTTAATGATAACAAGATGTGGCTATTTGTTAACATGCAAAACTGTGAGCACCAAAACCGTTTGGAAAAAACACCTAACTCGTTTGTCTGGTATTATTACACAAAATCGTCACGCTACAATTCGTGTTTTTTCTCCTCTGGCAATAATTCTTTTGTTAAGCCCTCTTTTTATTCTGTATGTCAGCCGCGTAGAGTAGATGAACATTGAAATTCGACAGTAACCGTTCAGTAGGGCAAGCTGTCGATTGGTCAATTTCCGCCTTATATGATAACTGTTTGCAAGTGTTATATATTTCAATGAATAACAAATTTATCAAGTTGATATGGAAGATTTTTTCACAAAATCCTATTCGGTGTTTTGCCATAGTCCACGTGGTCATTTTACATCCTTCCGTTCATTATGTGCTTTTGCTCTTCGTTCTTCACTCCACAAAGTGTCTCACGTGAGATATCATTCTACCAATTCCACTGGTTGGGCATTTCAGGAGACCATTGGAATCCCGTCGATTTTGAGTAAAAAATGAAATCGTGGTGCCTGAAGTTCACAGTTATAGTTTGTAATTCATTTTTGTATATTTTTGTACATACCGTTCCGTCAACTTCATCTGTACATTTGTCTGGAGACATCACCATCCCTTCCTGAATTTGACTGCCACCAAGAACAAACGGCATTTACCGCGCGCTGTCCATGTCTTCTTCGTCTGCGGGAAAGTTTGTTTTGGTGAAGTAATTGCACGGCGAAATTTTCAGTTTTACGTATTTGGTTATCTATCGACCTCAACTACTCTCCATCTCAGGTCGCGTGTATAACTATCTATCGGCTATCGTCCAGACCTACTCTTCGGCGCCTTCTTTCTCTCGGGTGGTAGCTAGTCCAATTCAACGGGTTTTGGTTTGTCCGTGAATTAGTCGATTTTCTTGATACGCCCCTCTTTTATTTGTACCCATGATTTCTTGTGCACATCTGTTATCGTCAGAGCTTTTTTGATGTTACCATATTTTGGTCATTCTTATCTTTTGATTGATTCAGCCACTGCAAAGCACAAGCTTACCCATCTTCTCTATCTCAACGACATTTTCCACGCATTCGACCCGAACCATTTACCCCAAACAGTGGCGAAATTCTTCGGCGGTTCATCTTTCTTATCCTCGAATTAACTCTTTCAGTCATGACCCTGATCATTAGACCAGTGATCACCCAGTGAAATGCAAATTGGAGCCACTGCCCAGCATTGTTATCGAATATTGGAGATTTTCATAACTATCGTCTGAGAAACGAATTCTTCTTTAAAAGTTGAATTTTTTTCTTATCACATTTGTTTTGTTACTTGATTTATATATAATTGGTCTGTTGCACAATTAGTACTTATGGTGTGCATTTGGGTGTACGGCTCCAGACCACGTACACTGCGCACATCTAAGCGCGTTTCTGAAAAATGCGTTAAGAAATGTACCGGTATCGCCATTATTACTTTTCACACTTCAGTAGGGCACCCTTTTACCTACCAGCATGCGAGCTAGAATAAGTTTAACGAACACAGTTGGTCTTCGTGACTTAAACCCTTCACACACCTTACAGTGTATAAGGCGAGCTTTCGTGCCTTTCCGACGACGGTGATGTTTTTTGAGGCGTGATGCCCAGACATGAACAAAGTATTCTAAGTCGGGGCTAACTGTGGCTGGACAAAGCGGATTGAATACCGCTGAGCATTGGTAGTCGATCGCGGATTTCAGCCTATATAACGCATGCCAGACTTTTGTCGCAGCCACGGCACAATAGATAGATGGAGTAGACGTTGCGGTGGTGTGAACGCCCAGGCTTGTCTTTTACTGTTTAATCGCTGGTGCAACTAACTGTGGTTGTGCCTTCCTTAGATACCTGGAAGTTAACTGGATGGCTTCAGCCAGGTTATGACTTTTAGGAACATTCACCAAGAAGACCCAATTTTATGTTCGTCCGCAGGTTTTCAGAGTGCCCCCCTGGAAAGCGCCCGAGTCCGATGCACATCAAACCAGCTTTACATCGTCAACACACGGGTAACATGGGCTGAATAGGCTACCCATCAAGTCATTTGTGTGCACCAAAATGACCAGAAAGACCCTAGGGTACTCCACTCGAGGGAGAACCTTCGTCCAATGATGCTTCCCTACTCTCACCTTACACGACCCGCCGGCTGGAAATGCCTGGATCCAGGTATAGATTGTGGGGATACTCCAGCCTCTTGTAACCTCTATCCCAGTAGACTGTGGTTGAGAGGGTCAAAGACCCTGTGCAAATATAGATAATGCAGCCTGATCATCCCTCATTCACCCAGCTCCCTATGGGAGTGTCTAAAAGCGTCGGCATATTGATAAGACAGGGTCTACCCGTTAGAAAGCCGTGTTGAAGAGCTCTCATAAATTTATGCTCTCGGAGAAATCGGCAGATCCCCTCTCGCAATGTGCGTTCAGTAATTTTGTTGACGACACTACTCAGGCTTGCTGATCGGTAGCTTCCAACAGCTGATCGTTTGGCACCATGGAAAATAGAAATTAAGGTGGCCTCTTTCCAGCCTCTCACAACCACCCTTGTTCCCAAAGTAAGGATGACTTGACGCCAGCAATTTGGTTGCGAGTTTTGGGAAGCCACGGACTTCGTGCTGTTTGGCAAAAATATCGCTTCCCAAACTTCACAGGATTCCTGTCGTGATCCAACGTGATTGTGCTCGTGGTGTTAGAGCGAGGCTCGAATACCTGATTGTCTAGGCAATAACCACTTAGAAACTGTGCCAAAATGGAGTAAGGTATGTCCTTGTTAACTGATAAAATCTCCCAGTTATGGGAAACTGTCCTTCCAGTTTCTTTCATAGGAGAGAATCTGAACTGAGAATAACCGTGAAACCTCCTGAGGTACTGCTTGCTATCACGGGTTGGACTGAACTCATACACCAGACAAACACCCTTTGACACATCGACGGCTCCGTTTCAATCTCTCATCTGTATTACTGAGCCTTTAGGCCCCCCTCTCCGAGTATATGCATTCTAAGCCATGTGTCTAACTTGGAACTCTTTCTCTACCCTGAGACGAATCTATGGTCACTGTTCGCTTCCTCCGACTCGTTCGTTAGGGACTTTTCCACATGCAACATCCCATGGGTTTTCACCATACTTTGTTCACAAACCATCGACATGCCCTATAGAAACTGGTGGATTCCGGGCCATTTTATCAGTTCCCATTACCAGATTTTCATGTTCGATTCCGTGATAAAGCCTCATCTCGTGTTTGTTTTACCAACAATGAGAGGTAAACGGTCAAATGATCACTCTCTCCGAGTGGCGCTGCAGGTGACAGGTTTGTGTTGGCGCTGCTGCGACAAGTTTTGAGTGAGTCTAACATCGAGGCTACCAGACCAAGTCGGAATCCCGTGGCTACACCAGCAGGTGTGTGAAATCGCTGGCAATGCTAGACAAATGGTGATCAAATCCTTCGCCACTTACACATTCCGATGGTCAGTTGACTTTGGGGACAGCGAAATCTTCCAGAACCAATGGGCGTTTGCCCGATCAGCGCGCTATCTGGAAGGGTTTCAGCAATCCTCCGTCTTCCTTCGATGTCGCACCTTGATTTCCATACACTTTATATATCATCAATGAGTGGGTCAATATGAAGAAGTGTGGCATCAGCTTGAATGCCCGTCCAACAACAGGCGCAATTTACTGGCGTCTACCCTACACAACTTCTGATACATAAAAAGCAGCCACATCCAGAAGCGTCGCATTAGTCCCATACCATTGGAACCCACGCGCCAGACCTCCTACATTTATTTCTTCTTTCAGCCTTGCGTCTGTCGGCAAGCAAATGCCTACGGGATGAATAGTTAATTGGAGCTTTTCTCTCCTGTTAGGCATCCTGAACATACTCTTCGGCATGCCCTTCAACTCTGTCGATATTGTCCCCCGAATACTCCGCAGTCTGCTCGTACCCGATCCATCCCAGGAAATCTCTGATAGTTAGGTTCGTTTCTTTGGATATGGGAGTCTAAAACAGACCAGCGCAAACCATTTTCCTCTTTCGTAGTTGGCTGTCCTAAACTGTTGCATCCATGCCTTGTTTCCTCGGAGCTGTGATTCGTATACTGATCCAGGTTTTTTGCCAGGATGCCCGATTCTAATTGATGTTGCAGCTGACCTCGTTATATGTGGGTCAGATTTGTGATACATGGCTGCCTCCTTCAATGTTTTTGCCAGGCATCCTCCGTGCCATCGTGCTAGCCCTAGCTGACAACCGATCTGAAATAGTGAGGTCTCGAAATTCGGCTACGAGCAGTCTGGGACGATTCGCTTGTAGGTTAGTTAAGCCCACTTATCGTGTCTGTTGTTCGGTGCTATTTCGAAACCGCGGGTAGCCCAGCGCTTTGCAGAACACTCAGGATTAATCTTCTTCCTGTGGATCTTTTATTTTTTGGATCTTGAATGGCCAGTTCAAGGACGTGAATGACTGTGTTGTTCCCCCCTTTAAGGATGGCATTATAGGAGCCCTGCGTTCATCCAGCCAAATTAATTCGCTGTTATAGACTAGCCGCCAAGTTGCAAAGACTAGCTCCATTTTGCGATACTCCCAAGTTAACCGCAACTACGTTTGTTTGAGTGTCCTGCAAGCTTCCTTCATTCGCCGTCCGGCGCCGAAACTATTGGGCTCTCTGATGCCATAGCTTTAGGTGTATTTGGCTTTCGTGGCACCTGCGCAGCTCATTGCCTCCTGGAGTTTTTGGGAAAACGTGGTATGGTTCTTAGGGCGTGCCACAGTCGACGTAAGTTAATTGAACACACAAGCGGGCTGTCTCCAGTGTGGGCGTCGGAGCTGCCTGCAGAAGACCGCCGTTATATACTCGCTCTTCGTGAGGTTTTGCGCTGTCTAGCCACCGTTTTCGGAGATGCCAAACTTCAAGTTTTATTGGTAGTAAGGCTTGGGGAACGGGTGTGAAAGTCGAGCCATGTGAAATATTTGTTGTGAATTCCTGCCTTTCTGCGGGACTGAGTTGCTTTCTTCCTCCGGCTATGCATTCTACACAGACCCAGCGCTAGTCATGATATTTGCCGCGCGGATTGTTTAGCACTCTGCAATTGCGTGCACAATAATGATTATACCGTCCACACTGTATTCCGGACACCAACTATCTACCGCACTGCTTGTCAAAGCAAGGATGAGAAACTCGGAGACCATTATCGGCGAAATGTTAATCCAGCATGAAGAGCCTAAGTTACAGTCAGTTAATCAGAAAAACACTTGAACAAGGATAATTCTCCTCCTAAATCACCTAAAAGGTGCCCACACGCTTTAGTGAACCAATGTGTAATACTCATAGAAGCGGCTGAAGAAACGAGAGGAGCGGCTTATTGTCAAATTCAAAATCAGAGGGGATTTAAACAAAGGATTACATATAGATGCATTCCATAAAGAATTTTGAATCAAATCTAAAAACAGATTCTAGCTGGAAACCAAACAAAATCTACACCGTGATACAAGTCAACAGAACTGAAAGGTAGAAAAGTCAGAAGAACACCATTATTCAAGTTTCTAAAAGAAGAGCAAGTAATTTGCCGAATGATGGGAATTGTTAACTAACTCCAGTGAAACTACATTTATAATGGATATAACCGACTTGCGCCTAAGGTGTGCGTCGTCTCCTCATAAATAAATGAGGTGGTTAGGTCGATGGCCTGTTAATCGTAGACGACTAGCACATTAACACCGGTACTTATCTCAAGGCCAAACGTACAAGCCGCTGCAACTGAAAACACATAACATCTGAATTATCGGCGGCAAAGCTGCTACTCATCGGATTTTCAAACACCCTCCCCGGCTGCATTAGCCCCACAATTTCCTGTTCAGAGACTCATAATGTCATGAGTTAAATTAAGTACTACAACACGCAATAACTGCCTGCAAACTAATGTGGCACTACAACCTCTCACCGCTAGAACTCCGCACACTTCCTTCAGGCGGCTGATACAGTGGTTGTTTCGGAATGTATTCACACCTATCAGGCAAACATTCAGCCTGAATACAACTTCAGTTGACGGTTTTCAACCGCACGCTGCGGTACAGCAGCTTTGACGGCACCGCTGGGCGGCAGAAAAGTAACCTGACTTTCATATGCATGCTATGATTATTACAAACACGCCAATCAAGAGGCAAAAAGAGCACTAGCAGTGGATACGGGAGCTCTTAACTCGTAGCCCGTGAATAGGCCTGCCAGTTAGTTGTTACCTGTGTGGCATGAGCCTGTACAGCTATCCATGACGACTTTATTGATGCGGATTCTATAGAAGGCGCAGAAGAAATGTTCTCTGTATCTCTGCTGTTTAAACCGAGCTCAACCGCCGCGGTCTTGAAAGCCATGGACATTCTACGGAGTTTTTGCCACTTCAACCCAGCAGTGCACCATCACCTGAAAACGACAGCGCTCGAAATATTGAGTCACGTCCAATGTTTGACGTTTTGGGGTTAGTAACACTTCGTATGGTATTCCCTTGAAGTACTGCCCTGGGAATTTTAAGCGGTAGCTGTTGGGACGACAGCAAAAAATAAGCTGAATGAATTTGGGGATGGGCACATTTCTTCTTCATCTCAGTAGCAAAGTCACTGTCATCGAAGGCCTATTTACACGATGTACCTTCGTCTCCACAAACGCATAAACATTTTTCCGCTTTATTCGTTTGTTTACCCGGATATCCAAACAAACCCAGCACATTCAAAATAATTTACGATTTGTGGAGAAAACTTCTCGATTGAATCCATGGAGAAAGCAAACAACGGCCGGTTGCGTCTCCCGTACCCTTCCTGGGACCAAAGTGCTCCGGACAGTGTGTTATCAGTACGGAGCCTTTCGGAACGCGGACTGCTCCACAGGACCATCCTTCTTTAATCCGTGGCTGGCTGCTGATTTGCATACTGGGTGTGCCATTGGTCACAAACTCAGTTCCATGTAGAAGCTTGAGGCAGGCTGAGTATCTGTACAGCCCCGGTTGAAGCTCTTGATATCGCCAATGGTCTGCTGACTGTTTTGAGTCCGAAATAAACGGCCCAACCAACTCCCAAGTTAGGTAGCATCCATTATCTCCGGTATTTTCTGCTTCTTGATAGAATGTGTGCCCGAAGTTCACGGTGTACGTACATGCGTGTGGCAAAAACCGCGAAGCCCGTTGCGTGCCTGTGGCAAATTTTCACTATCAAACACACATACTCGTGCCACCGAATGTTGCAAGTGCCTTCCTCGAATGACTCCACATCAGGCCGATCAAGTGGAATTCTTGCGACGGTTTCTGGAGCACAGCCCGATAAACTAAGCACAGATAGCTGCTTAATCTCTTCCTGGTCCCTTCGTTCTCGAGTAGGGACAAAATCTGAGCATACCCGAACTCCTGCAGACGTACGGCCCTGTCCGTGATGAAGCAAGCCAAATGAAGCACGGCACGAAGGTAAGTTTAAAAACGCGGCCTTACCTGCCGCCTTCTTACTTCGAGGATGTCGAATGCCTGAGCAAATCAAGCGCGATAGCACTGATTTCTCAAGCGAACTGTTACGGCTGATATATTTCAATAAATCAGGTGATCATAGTGAGACGGTGCAACTTGGTCACTAAAATATTTACACCGTACCCTCGTGCTGCTTTCTTGCTACGTGTAAAAATCATTTGGAAAGCTGCCCGCTATTGTTTTTAAGTAGTACTAGACAAACCACAAGTGGTTGCGCTGCTGGGGTCACTGCATCAATTCACTTCTTTGCATTTGCCGCCCTTGATTGTACAAAGCCGGTACTTACTTTGGCAGCAAGCTCTTTCAGTGTTTTTTCTTTGTACCACTTGCGTCAGCCTGAGATGGAAATCTCAAAAACATCAAGCTTCTTTCCCCTTCAGATAGAGATAAATGCCGTAGGGAGACCACCCGAGGTATCAAACTTCCGAGTTCAAAACTGTGAGAATCCGTCGCAGTGATATCCTACTCAATTTTTGCCTCCCATGTTTGTTGGTAGTTTCCATGAACTCGATTCAGAGGCTGCATTTTTCCGCGTCACTTTGGTTCCACTGCGGGTAGATTGTTTTTATATTGCTCTATACTTAAGTGGTACGTCCATCAACTCTTTGAAAGTATAATCTGTTACAGATATCACGAACGTTTGGCTACTCGAAAGCAGTCTGCTAGATACTCTTCAAAACTGAGAACCATAGAGTAGCGAACAAGACTTGTTTCCTGCGTTTGATCATCAGGCTAAGTACAACACAATAAATGTGAAAACAGTGACTAGTGTGAGTCAGAAAAACGGTCAATATAGGTTAAGGACGACGTGTTTGTTATCAGTTACATGATCACTGTTCCAAATCACGGGCTTGATTGATTGTGGGCCAGAGGAGGTCAAGTGTCCGCACGACCTTCTTCTGAGCGCAGAGGTCAGGGGTGCGCAACTGGATGCTGATGACTTCGGCAACGGTCAACATTTAAAATCTCACCACTTTCGATGGATTCCTTGGCACTCGGTAGACAATCCGAAAAGCATCTTTCTTACCGACAGAATGATTGGAGTCGGTCAAGTGGACAACAATCGCGCCTGAAACCGTTTTAATCACACCACTGTTCAACCACGCAGGATGATATTCACGCACTCTATCCGACAATCGCCTTGTAGTACGACCAATATATGATGCTCGACACGATCAAACAAATGAAAACACACAATAATTGGTTGTAAAACATGGAAGTTTGTCTTTGAGTTGTGACATGATAACGGGTGTTGAACGGAAACTGATACACAATTGATCGGCAAGGTAGGTCGTTTTGACTGACTTTCTTAGCTTTCTGATGATAATTTCGGTCATGGGATCTCCCTTGAAACGATGACTGATATACGCAAGTTTCTTAATCACAGAGGGTGCCTTAAGTTCCAACTCTACCGCCTGCATGGCCGTCTGAATGAAACGCAGCGGGTAGCCATCCTGCATAAACACTTCTTGTAGAAAGTCCAGCTCAGCTTGTAAAGTGTCAGAGATGCAGATCTCTAACGCTGTACTCCTCAGTCACCATATCAGGTTTAGCTTTCTCCGAGTGAACGACTTCCAACATGCTTTGTACCTCGAAAACTAATGCGATGTCTACAGGGAAGATTCAGCGCGTTTCAGGTAAAATCAATTCGCTGCACTATTTTTTCACCCAGAAAGCGGAATTTCCAGCCCTTCCGTGTATACATTTTCCGTAGGTCGTCAGCCACCAGGCTAAACTCCGACCACCCGAAAACGTAAGTTTCCAGGACTGTCGCTTCTCAGGAATCCTTACGACTGAATGGAGGACATTAAGTTAAGCGTTACTAGGTTACAAAACCGTTAATATAACTGGTGAACTCGAGTGGGGGTCAAGGAAATTGTCTAGTCATTGTCAGTAGTGAAGAACGCCTGTTTATGTGGTATTGAGAACGTTTAGGAAACAAAAGTCTGGCCTTTTGTATAAATCAAGCTAAACAAGGGAACGGTGATGAGACTTGGTCGCTGATTTGAGCAAGTTAACTTCCGTAATGGCTTGAAAGCTGTATAATTCAAATCTCGATTCCAAATTCTGGTTCTATCAACTCCCCTAGAAGCATCACTGCAGCCAAAAAAACTTATACCGATAGTTATCTTCTCGGGAAGAGAAGATAACGCAACTAGCTGGTAGAATAACAACATCCAAGATTAAGCGGCGCAACCGTTGAAAGGGTTATCAGAATTCGTGACTTTTACCCTAATTTACCCTAATTCAAACGAAGCCTAGAAACTTTCCTAACATTAAAGAACGTCATGTTCATCTTCAAACTCTGCTTGCCTGAAGACGATATCTTTCAAAACGGACCTAATAACATCTAACCATCAGATCTAATCTAATAATAACGGAGGGTGAATCTATACCACAGGATGTAACGCCACACACACTTCGAACCGATCAAAGCTATCAATTTAGCCATTTGAGAAATTCCTCATTTCGAAACTTATCACTCCAGCAGGATAGATCTTGTACACAGCTTTGTCGAAAAATTGCAGCTGCATAGCAAAACTACATATGGCATCTTAAACATCCCCGTTAGTAGTAACCAAACCATCCCGGTACTCTTACTCCATACTCAACGATTATCAGCTCTGTATAGCTATTAACCACTACGCAATAGCTGTGCAAGTTAAAACGGTTTAGAGAATATATATAACTTAACCTGTTCGCCTCATATGATTACATATAAATACGTGCCTCTTCCTATTCTACAGACAACCTGATAATCTTTCCGTGTTGCTAAACATCTTCCCATTCTACACAACGGCCGGACATATTAAATCGATATCGGAATTCGGCTGTAGTCATATACTAGGATAATCTGTGAATTGGTCACTTTTCGCGTTATACGACAACAATTATTTGTTAGAGATATATATTTTACTAATTAGCACAAAATTGTAAATGTTATATAAAGGATTTAGCCAGAAAATGTCAGACTCCATCATTCGTCATACTTCACATGACCATTTTACGTTCTTCTGCTTATCACGTAATTTTGCCTTTCATTCTTGATTCTACGGTAAATTCCAATGCGAGACAACATTCCACAACGTTCGGAGAATCAAAATCCTGTACTGGTTGGGCAATTCGTGAAATTCCGTCGATTTGAGGAAATAACGGAGTCCAGTCCAGAAGATCGTCCAGTTCTCCGGAAAAATTGGTACCCACCTATCTTCCCTCATCTTCCCAAAAATTTCTACGTATTTTTCCGAAGCCATCCATATCAACTAATGGCGAAATTCTTCGACTATTCATTTTCTCCATCCTGAAAAATCCTTTTTCTGGCATGACCTTGAACATAAGACCTACGTTAGCCTTGTGAAGCAACAATTGATGTAACAACTTAACATTTTTTATCGAATATTGAAAATCTTGAGAACTTTTGTTTCGGAAGCAAGTGAGCCATCTGCCTCTTCATAAACTAAAGTGTTCCTTCATTATTTTGTCCGTTTTATTACTCTATTTCCATAATTGGTGTCTTGTACAATTAACAATTATGTGTACGTTATGTAGTTCACGTTGAAATGTGTGTACTGATCACGCTTATCCGAGCGTGTTTCTCACAAATGGGTTGAGAAATATACCATTATCATTATCGTTTGTTCCGCAGGAAACGAGTTTTTGAAAAACTTTCGTTTTGCCTACGTACACAAGTTTCGACTAACTTTTGTCATACATTTTTAAGAATCAGTGTTAGGCACGCCACCCCCCAACAGCCAGAAACATTGCGAATAACTCAGCTAGATGTAAGCACAAAAAATCAGCTTACTCCCAAGGCACAGTCAATGATGGATTGTTAGGTCTAAGTGTTTTGCTGGATAATATCCTTGAAAACAGTGTATATCTCAGGTAGAGCAGGAGTATAAGTAGAAATCGAGAAAACCCTCTACCACCTGAGGTGAAGTTATCTGTCATCCTGTTGAAACTACGGTTGAGCATTCCAACTTCGACAGGCAGTTCCTTGATATAATTATTCAATCCATCCGGAATTTTCAAGGTTTATCAGATTTCCTGACATTTTTTTCATCCAGCATTGTGTTGACGTGCAGAAAATTCAAACAATACATTTTACATCATATGTTGTGTGAGAGGTGTTTGATGATCAATTAATGTTTTAAGTTTTAGTCCTCTTTCTTCTTTAAGAATCTTTTGAAGCAAGAAGAGTAGGACCTGTCTCCACTAATGAAAATTGTTTACCAAGGAGGCGAATATCGGTGCAGACTTTTGAGTAGCCGGTCAACTGATCATGATGGCTAGACCAGTGGTCATGAGCAGACAAGCTGGAATCAGGTAAACATACTATTTTCCTGAGCCTATTGTACTTGTCGGAGTGAGACATCCGAGGTTTGCTTCTACGAACCCCGCCGTTGTCAGGGGCTTGTGATATATCCCACAGTAGTGAACGAGTGAGAGCTCGACTGCGAAGTGGTCACACGAATCAGCTGCGGTGCCCCTATAGGGTGGGGCAGTTGCGTTCTACTGAGCCAAGCCAAGTTAAATGTTTAGGGCTAGTCATAATGTTGTGTGGGCCAATATCAACTAAAGGACTGACTTCAAATCTTTTGAGATCGCCACGAACGCTATCTAATGGCAAACTCAAGATGTCTGATAGGGCTACTGAAAAGCCGCCAACAACCCTGTCAATCTCAATGCCAAAAACTGAAAGACGGTAAATATCATATGACGCAACTTAACACAATCCTCTTGCAAAACTAGGGTTGCATTAACAAAGTAGGCGGCTTGCGTAAACGCTCGAATAAGTGAGAGAAAGTCTCATAGGCATGTACTATGAGTCATTGGCTTGAACATCAACGTCTCCATTACACCATTTTTTAACGCATAAGGCGATCCATACCGGAATTAGTGAAACACCCACTTTGGATTGACCTGTCCTCAAATTCTGTGAAACATTACCTGCAACCCCACTGCAACCAAGCCAGCATACTCAGTAATTCAGATGATGAAGGTCGTTTCAAGCAACTTACGGAGAACAGAACAGGTGTCGCCAATCACTAGCATAGATGAATGTATTTCAACGTTATTGAGCCTCTGGAATGCAACCCTGTATCCTGCACCGTGTCTTCCAGCATTATATTTCGACTTTGATGAATCCCATTCATGTAACTCCTAACTGCATCATTGTTAACTTAGAATCATGCGGACGCGGAAACAAACGTATAAATTACGGGAATACATCGGCACACTTAACGGAACTTAGAATAGTCTCACAATATGCTGAAGAATTAGTAGGTGTACAACGTCGGGAATAGTGGAGAGAAGTCCTTATACAGCTCGAGTTGAAGACCAGTCACCAACACAAAAATAAGGCACAAAAGACCAACAGAAAGTAAGCAGGCAAGCAAAATCCTCGGGTGTGTACCGTGGAGTGCGCCTAGCAAAAATGTTACTCATTGTAGTCGCTAAAATATTGGGTGCACATAAACTGTTATGATACATATTTATGCTCACTCTATCAGGAAAGCTGAACACTGTTCGTTTGAAGATCACAGGAAGGAATGTTGAAGGTCTGAGCAGATCAGCTCAATTCTATACATAAAGAACCGACAGTTAATGAATTGTACACCTCACAACCAAGTGACGAGTGTGCACGGATGATAACTGGCGGCACGTAGCAGTCAATATTTTGGTGATAAAACTGGTCGAACCTGCCGGCTCGAAGTAAAAACGAGAGAGTTAAAGGAATGGCTAATCACATCCATTCGCAATGTGCCACATGGCACAGTTGCGAGGGATGTTTTTTGGTAGTTAGTGCATTAAGTATGTTGGTAGATCTCTGGAAGAACCTACGGCACAAAAGCTTATCTGGTAGGATATAGGCGTGGCGTCAGCTGAAGGTGATGGCATTGGAGCTCACGCCTGTGTCTTGTTGCCGCGGTGCAATTGCACGGTTGGCCAAGTGTACCGGTTCGGTAGTTCTAGCTCCCTGACAGACAAAATGTTCACAGTTCACAGCCGCAGTTTGCAATTCATTTTTTATATTTTTGTATGTGCCGTTTCGTTAACTTCATCTGTACACTTGTTCCAAAGCACCAACATCATTTTTCAAGTTTGAACATCAGTAAGAATAAACGTGAGTCACCGCGCACCACCTCTGTTATCTCCATTTGCGTGCACTCTTTGAGTGATGAAGTAATCGCACTGTGAAATTTTCTCAGCTCCGCGTACCTGCTGATCTGCTGACAGTATGCGTTCTTCATCTCATTTTGCGTGTGGAATTATCCATCGGTCGTCATCGGAACCCCCCCTTTGGTGCTGTCTTATTCAACTCGTCAGATTTCGACTCGTCATTGAGTCCTTCCAATACTCATTGATATGCCTTCTCCTTATGTGTACGCATACCTTTTGTACACGTCCGTTACCGTTAGAGCCACGTATGATGTTATCATATTTTGACCAGTTTCACCATTTGACCGTTTAAGCCACTGCGAAGTTGTGTCACCATTCCAAATTTACTTGTAGTGACCTGGCTATAATTCTGAATGATCGTGGGCAGAGATGACAAACTCTAAGTTGGTGCCAAAATGATTTAGCAAAAAGATGGATGTCAGTTCTACATAGGTGGACGGCTGATTGATGACAGAGAACTTGCTAGAAATAGGCGGGTGAATAAAATTCGACCCGGAATGTCCCGTGCCAAATGTTCTTTTTGGTAGCTTATCTGGCGTGGGTTCCTCCATGGTCACATTTGATATACCCGAAACTGTAAAAGTATATCGCCCTGATCTCAATATTTTCAAGGTGTGTTTTTTTCCTCCTATCTCCGTATGACCGCCAGTTCTATGTACTGTCACACTGTTGTATTGTATTCCAGCTTGGTCAAATGAGTTCTTGACATGAATGACCTGGGTTCTAACTGCTGGAACTGCATGTTTCGTGAACCAGTCGTTCAGGATGTCAATCGCAATAATTGTGAAAACTGGTATCACAGCCGGGGCTCCAAACCGGCAGAGGTTGCAGTAGGGTTGCATAGACATCAAAGGGAGTTAAATTGGGTCCGTTCACACCGCTGTTCGTTGGCAGATGACTTCTAACGACTACCTCAGAATTCTGAAAGCCAATGATGTGTTGAAAAAGAGGCAAGTGCTTTGGAAATTTCTGACGCGCAGCTGGAAAGTAAAGTGGATAAGGTGACTGCAAAGCAGAGAGAACGGATGGCAGCTCTCATATCGAGGATTGGGGTGCTTTTAGATGACACGGTGAAACTGCGCATTGCCAGCGAAAAGTACTGGGGAAATCCGAAAACATTCCGACTCTCAATAATGAAAAACCCGTAATCAGACACGAAAGCCGGAAAGGAGCCAGATAGAAGGAGGGTAACGGAAATCCTTCTGATGGCAGAATAGTCTGCAGCCACCGGTTTCAAACGTATATACAGAGTAGGTAGCCGGAGTTTTACAAATTTCAACAAAGCTCAAAACCAGGCACGTCCAATACTGATTGAACTGGCACAGGTCTCCCGAAGGAACTGCGTAATCAACAAGGCTGGCAAAGAACAAACTCTCAAGAGGTAGACATTAGCTTTTTCCCGACAACAGAACGAACGCAGAGCATGGCAATGGGTCATTGTTGCCGCCAAAGAAAATAGTCTGTAGCGTTTCAGCCAGACTGTGGAGCCAAGAGGAGGATATGGCCGTACTGACGATCCCATTGGTCTAGTGTGACAGATAAGCAGAGTTACAGGAAAGTGATTGGGATACTGTGTCTGAAAAGATCTCAACCATGACTTCATCCCGTGTGGTAGCAGTAAGTAGCGGTAGGCCCAAGGCATGTTATCGGGGTAGTGAAAGTGGTGAGGCCTCATTTGCAGCGAAGGTGAGCGCCAGCTACAAGACGGAACAAAAAGTCAACAGTTGGCGGGGTAGCCGGGTGGCTTCACTTAGATAAATAGTACCAGAATGAACAAAGAACTTGAAAACAACTAAGGCCAAGCACCAAGTGAAGTGGATTTACCGGCTGCAGGCCTTGAAGACCACTCGAGCAATCTGCCAAAGTCAGGCTGCAATTGAGAATGCCATCTGACCGATAAGGGTGGTAATGAAGGATGGAGATAGGAAGCCTAATGAAGGCGGTTGGGTTCCTGTGGCAAGAAGTTTTGGAAAGTTTAAAAAACTGGCCAGGCCAAGCTTTCTGGAGTTGAGGAGAGGAGCAAGTCAAAAAACAAACAATCCCTTCGGGTCCTTCTTCCCGAGAAGATTTTTGACGCAGCAAAGTTAACCGAGCTAGCGCTGCGTGGAAGTAACTTCACGTTATGGTATGCAAATGCCTGCAGCATCAGCAACAAGTGAGAGAAGCTTGAAAAGCATAGCAAAAGTTTCAATGCCAGCTGTAGTCGGAACGTGGTAAAGACCTGAGATAACTTTGAAGAACTGTCCTGCAAAGCACTTTTCTGTCTACAAGCAGGACCGCAAGACCGACGCGCGGGTAGAGTGGTCTTGCTGTTGGTGATCAATCGGTGCAGGTAATGGAGCCCTTCTTCTCACAAGGAACTTCCAACGTACAGGCGATTCTCCGCTTTATTCTAGAGGGTAACAAGGGGTTGATTGTCTTCAGCGCCTATAGCAAACCGCTGGTTACTAGTAAGAGTTAGAGGCTCTAGATTTTGACTCAGCGAAGTTCATGGCAACTGAGGACTTCATCTTCCTGAATATTTCTTGGATCATGGAACTATGGGACAGGTTTTCCCGGAGGAATATTCCAGGACGTGTTGCATTCCAGCTCACCAAGTTAACAGGTTCAATACCCTACTCGGTCTTAACAGGGGTATGTACAATCTGTGTAGGATCTCATGGTCGCTGGACATGAGTGGGGCACTTGTCAACTCGAAAGGTGGGGTCTCGCTCGGGAAGAGTGAACAATGGGCTCTGAGTTTTGAGTCCCGTGCGAAGGAAATGACCTCCCCTAGAAAAATTTATACAGTTTTGGTCGAATGAATATGACAGGGATTTTGGAAATGGCACGGAGTAAGGCTTGGACATTTCAGAATGGAACTTCGTTTCTTGAAGATGGATGGAAATTCATCAGAGGGTTTAAAGGGATCATGGACCAATTTCCACCCTCGTCAACGTTAACAGCTCACAATCACCCGCCTTGGTTGAGACCAGAGATGCGTAGAGCGTCTATCAAGAAAAAAAGGCTGGAAGGAATACAAAAATTGAAAGCTGTTGTAAGTTTTCAAATCGTAGGGCTCGTGGTGGTGCAATTTGCACGGCCCCGCGCCTCGGAAAATACCATTTTGAAGCGGGACGGATAGGCAAAGTGAGAGCAGCCCCGAGGTATTTTTAATCGTATATTTCATCCAAAGGCAAGAAGTGAGAGCTCTCTTGAGAAAGGATGTTGAACCAGCCACCGATGAAACGGAGGAAACCAACCTCCTTCGTAGATTTCTCCGAAGGGCTCACAGGAGAGACGATTTAAACAAGATTCTATCAAAATCAGTAAAACCCTGGCTTCACGGCAAAGTGGACAGTGTGTTTCTCACTGAGGAAGAAGTTGGGACGGTCCTGAGCTCCCTTGAGCTGTCCAAGTGCACAGTATCTGGTGGCATCTATCCGGGCATAGTTAGGACATCGGCGAGGGTTTTGCAGCATCCTCTATGGTAGATCTTCATGACTTACCCAAAGAGTGGAAAAATCCCGTGCGAGTATTTTGTAGTCACTGTGGTCACTACACATAAGAGAGGCTCACGATACACACAAAACAAGGACAGACCACTGGGTCCGATGAGTAAAGTTGGAAGTGCCTGGAAAGGCATAATTGGGACAAGGATTCAGCGCACCTTGCAGATCATCGTCTTCTCAGCACTGCAAAACACGGCTTCCGGAAGAGAACCTTGTCTATCCAACCTTTTGTATTTCGTAGGTGAGGCCACGACACGATCGGACGAAGGCAGAAAGGTCGAGGTATTACACTCGGACCTCACCAAGGCTTTCCGTTCAGTAAATCACAATCACCTTACCCACAGTTTGGATTAGTCTGTTATCCTCAACCAAGTGAGTGTTCGGGTGAAAGAGTCCTTGTGTAACGGGGTTTCGAAATGAAGGTTGAAAGCAGATTCCTTAAGCTGGGTACGGCCCACAGTAGTGCATCTTAAGGATTAGTTTCGAGTCCTTCCCTCTTCCTAAGGTTCAACAATGATCTAGTGAGTAGGCTTAGCATCCTGTGCTTTATATTTGCAGATGGTGTTAAGATAGCAATATTGGCGAACCGGATTCCTTAACACCGAATCTCATCGCAGTGGCACAGCGGTCTCCTGAGTGGAATCGTCCATTAAATGCCACCAGGTACCCAATCAAAACCGGAAACTCAACCCTCAGAAGTAGTCGGCCCTCACTGGATGCGTAGAAAAGACTAGAGGCTTGAGAATATTGATCAAGGACGACTTCGGGCCTTCAGCTCAATGCACAGCGGCTGCGCGCAGAGCCCGCGGTGAGCTGTCTAGACTTAAGACAGTTTCGTCTAACAAGCGACCGGAAGTATTTCTGCCGATGTACAAAACCATGGTTCTGCCCCATCTGGAGTGCTGAGTGCAGGCATAGAGACTCTACCTGTGCATGCACATCTCCAGCGAATTAAGAGGGCACGAAAACATGCAACTCGAATGACAATAGAATTTGAGAGCAAACTCTTCCAGGGTCGATTGGAGGAGCTCGGAGTGTACTCCGTGGGAGATGGAAAGACGGGTGGTCTTACTGAGACCTTCGAAAATCTGAAAGACGTGGGCAGCGTTAAGGTTACAGGTTTGTTTGTACAAGTGGGTCAAGGTGCCCTCAACAGAGGTCATGTTCTCCGCTTAAAGAAGAGTATGGGTCGTTTGCACTCATGAGGAAACTTCCTCAGCCATCGAATGGTGAACGCTTCAAACAGGATTCCGTGCGAGACAGTTCATAGCAATACTGTGGGCTGTTTCAAACCGCGCCTAAATAAGGTGTGGCCAGAGATATTTCCACATGTCCAACCTAGCGGACTTGACTTAGCAAGATAGTGGAGTCACAGGGGAGTGTGGGAGTCTGAGCTATCTTCCTTGCCTGGCATGTTCATTCTACTAAACGGACCCAGAGCAGTTGTTGGATATTTCTGACGCGCAATTAGTGTTTTAGATTTTGTCTATTACAGTGTCCACTCAAGCATACCCCTGTGCCGCAGGTAATGTAGCTGATACGTAAATGGTTAAG
The DNA here is from genome assembly GCA_008508345.1 of Paragonimus westermani. Taxonomy (NCBI): domain Eukaryota; kingdom Metazoa; phylum Platyhelminthes; class Trematoda; order Plagiorchiida; family Troglotrematidae; genus Paragonimus; species Paragonimus westermani. The sequence continues at coordinate 37,525 of QNGE01001717.1, forward strand.
CATTCCAGTGTAACGCACCGGGTGGAGGTTGTGGAATTTTTGGTTCGATAGTGAAGGCCCTCCTGATAATAACACTACACTGTTTGTGGGCGTTGGCATCAGTGCATTTTCTACCCTGACAGCCCATTCACTTGTGAAGCTTTCATGTTATTGTACGCCATCCTCCCTTCCGGTCTCAAGTTACCATGACGTTTTTACATAGTTGTAATATCTGCTAGGCACAAGTTGGAAACCCTCGGCCGAAGGCCAAACTGCTAAACCGTTTATACGTCGTTGTCTACAGACCAAGAAGGGTGATACCGCAGGTGTCAACTAGAGAAAATTGCGCTTACTCTCACGCTGCTGTCCGTACAGAGGACGTGGGTTGAAGTAGTTCTCTCTTCATCAGCCACACTCCACTTCACCTTTAAGTTCCAAGGTGCCTACCGATGTAACTGGGAGGTTGAATTAACGTGACTCAAAAAAGATAACAATAAAAACACTACTCGCCGCACCAAAAGTCAAACTGCGGCTATGCACCATCGAGATATCAAAAAAGGGATGCAAGTTTAAACTTGGTTATGACTGTTGAGTCTTCTGTGTCACAGATGGAATCAAGTGTATGGAGGTCCGGTTGTAACGATTTGAGTTGCAGGTGACTAGTTCCTTCTTTACGCTTTTTCATCATCGTGCAACGAGTTGATAGAGTCACCTGCTGCTTAGGAGAATCCTCCTTAATTGTTAGAACGTCCTGCACTGTGATAGGAAAATTCTGGAAAGAACGATATCCCACTGATCCCACCCAAGAGGGGATGAGGTTGAAGTTTTAGTTGAAGGGTCATCGGATGTCCCTCACTTGCGTCTGTCACGTCTATTATGGTTGAAGTCCTTCATACTAATGGCCTGCAGGAAGCCTGCACCGGACATCTTTTGTTTAGACCACCGTCTGAGGTTTGTGGTGGCTTTTTTCCTTTCTGTCATATTTTCTCTCGCCCATATAGATAACTAAGCAGCCAACACGGGCTTTGAAATCGAAGAAGCGGAACGCAAAAATTCGGAAATCCCACCTCATGTGGGACGATCGCAGTTCCGGGTGCTCTTTTCTGACATTTCAGTGTAAATATTCCGGATGACCGATTAGCAACAGCTACTTCGTTTTGTGCAAGTTGATTTTGAGCCTGAATTGTCTTCGCACATGTCCGGGAGTTCGGTTGTACTTCTGCCAGCGTTAGACGTTACCTAGGCTTTTGTCACTATTCATTAAGAGACCGGTGCTAAAGAAGTAATTTCGGGGATCGACTTGTCGCAGATTCCTGGGAATTCAGGCGGATGGGTGTCATGGATCTGCAGTCTTGGTTTGCAGCAGATTTCCCTTAAGCCCGTTCGATAGCCGTGCTCTGAACACATCCGATGGCAGGTGTATTCTTCTCCAGGCTGGTGTACACGACTTTAGTACCAAACTGACGGGGTGAACTTGGCTAAACCATATCATGTGTTCGGAAGGCATTTTTATTTTTGCAGGGGATGATTCGTCTAATCATTCTGAAAGAAGTGGGCCCTTATTTTGCACACGTATCAAGGTGATAAGCGAAGGACAACCGCTGAGGCAGCTACGTACCTAGGACTTCCTTCAGGTCAAACGGCTTAATATCCACCGGGCGGAACGCATTATACTACACACAGACTGTCAAAAATTTTGCCCCGCGACATGTGCGCAAAATGGCCCCCACTCACAAGTGAGCTGCAACAGTACGATCACTGTTTAATTGCGGCAGTATCAACGTATAATCAACCGAGGTCGGTCGCAATTCAAAATTTCAATCTTTTGCGAAAAGAGCACAGTTTGAGATAAAACACGGAAAGAAAAAAAATCAGGTGTGGGTAGTATTCACACGTGCATTGCTCAATACGCAGCGGCAATAAAATAATTTACAAGCGTATATGTAGTCTGTGTTATCCATGCACATTGCAGTCATAAACAGCGGGAAGGTGTACAACACAACCATGCATACAGTGCTGGCACAACTTTTAATCCATGACCATTGGTTGCGCCGAACATGGTCTTTTCTTTCTCGGAGTACCGTCGACCTAACCTATTTATGCCTTGCTTGTTGGACACCTGGACATCCAGTTCAACTCCAGTAACGTCCACTGCCTATTCACAGATAGCTTTCTCTGCGCTGCAGTAAGCCCATGTTACCCTTTCGTCCGTCCCTGGTAGTCCTGCAATCTGGAATGACGCACACGAGAATATTTGTCACAAAACACTGTTCCGTTCACTGCTTGTGTAAGTTCGTTGAGACGCACGGGCCATACCTTCCAAGAACTTGTAAGGAGCTCCAAATACCTCCCTTCTTAAGTAGTTATTCTGATGTCATCACGGTATCTCTGTGTGTACTCCTGCCATTTGAAGGGCATGTGAGAGTGCATGTGGCAAGTTAGCTGAGCGCTGTGTGAGTGAAAGTTGCATCTGCTGAGTAGCAAGCAAACAAACGTCTGAGGTTGACTTCACTTGTCGGTCGGTCAACAAAAGATGTGCACCTTGGTGAGTATCTACATACCTATCGATGCGACAGGCCAGCAGATGCTTTGCCGTGGTCAATTCTTATTTATCGTTACCTTCACCAAGACCTTGAGGAGACTTTTGAGAGAACAGTTTACTCACTTCATTTTCCCGTGTTATGGATGGTGATCTATTGTTCGCCTTTTATCCGCTCCTAGCGACATACAAACCTCACGAACTGAAGAGTTCTCTACACGAGGACCCTGATCAGGGTGGAGTCTACCAGGGGCTCTCCAAAGGTCCAGTCGATAGTCTGCAATGACTTTTTAGTGTCGTTGTGTCCGCTCATGCAAATATAACTGCTTCACTCCATTAAGTGGAGTGGACTATTAGAACTATGTCGTACCAGTTGTTTCGGGACGTCTCAAGATAGGATTTTGCGATTTCTACACCTGCTAACCATTCGAGATGTTTGGCGGTAAGTACCTGAAAGAATTCTCAACGCCCATCGTGGGAATTCGTGAAAGTGAAACATTTTTCACAAGGTTAGCCAAATAAAGTCTGCGCATTGGTGCGGTTCTCAAACTTGTGGTCGTGCGGCGGCCTGTGTGTTGATGAGCCCGACATGACCAAGCCCGTAGCGCGGGTTCGTTGGGACTTCAAGTAGCATGCTTTCGTGTAAACTTATTCGGTTCATTGTTTATGCAAGCCCGGCGCAGTAAACAATCTAACAGTGAGTCAAGCCAACATTACTTTAAGATAAATTATAGGAATTAGACCAAGTTTCCATGTTACATTTTATTCAGTGATTAATTATTCAGATAACATGTCATGAAGTTGGATGCCCCATCTGTGTAAGTCTTCGACAGACTGTGCCCTCCCCCACACTGATGTACGCTCATTTTTCCAGGTTCTCATCTCATGACAAATAAATGCTCGTTACAACTAGTCCGAAGTTCTTAGCTATCGGAGATGAGTAGCTGCAATCTCTTTTGAGGTTCATTTTCACAGACCTATATTTCGCACTAATCTTTGAAAATTGTACTGCCACTGACATTCAGAGAAAAAGGTTTCTTCAAGAGATTTAAGATCACAGCTGTTAGGGCATCTTCGTGTCAACGTAATGCTTCAGCACGTTAGATACAGCGCGCGAGACAGTCTATGAAAGTTCGCCTCGTATTATTTGTTGGTGAGGGCGCACAGAAAACAGGTTAGCTCAGTCAGTATGAGTGGTTCTCTTGAGAAAAGCGATAATGTGTCAGTCGGTTCATGGTCTCGGAGCTGGTGGCACTCCCAACCCTGCAAGTTTACATGCCACCCCATGTTGGTTGAAACTGGCAACATTTTCCTAAAAGCTGTGTCCTTGGACCAGCCTTACTCTTCAGGCATGCCAGACGGATCTCGTGAACGAAATAGAAAGACCTACAGCTCTTCACATACGAAGACGCTCCGGTGACCAGACGCCATAGGAGGGAGCAGTGCCGCTTGCTGGACAACCAGAATGGAGGAAGAACACTACTTGGGAACGACGGTCTAGCTAGGTTTCCACATCAGGTAGTCGCAAAACGTTTCAATATATCTTCTGTGATGCAGAAGCATGTCGTTGGTGCTGGTGGATTGGTTCTCGCTCAGGATGCCAACAACTCTAACATGCGGGCCAGCCGACTCTACTTTGAATGCTCGCGACTTCGCGGACCAACCTTCGGGCAACGTGGACGCACCAGGGGACAGCGTTCTTCCGAAGTAGGGGTTCCAGCAACGGTTCTGGAAAGAGGAACAATACGAACAAGCATGGGCCGAAGGCCCAGTATGCCATGCACACGACTTACACAAACGCAAACCGAAACGGCACCGGCAGCACAGCAGCACGCCAGGTCACACAACTCAAATTCAATTCGTGCGCGCTTGCTGGTTTCGGTTGCGCGTTACACAACAACCCAGAATGATACTGCACATAAGTGCAGCCGAAGGCCATAGTGCTTGAAGGACTAAGTGACCTCAAGTTCTCAGATTGCATCTTGATCATGGTTCTCGTAGGAAGTGGAGTGTTTGATGCTGTATTTTAAAGTTTGCCGCGAGAATGGTCGCCCAAACAATACCGTAAGCTTCCTCAATAGGCTGGCTGGCAAAATGACTCACGAGAACGTCACATCTCACCATGGTAAGGAAGTACAGTGACACTTAAGTACTTCAACGTTCACGGGACTAAATGGCACTCATGCAGCCATTATCCACCCGCCGGCCGATAAAGCTGTGAAGTAAGCTGGAGCAGTCCGTACTTGGTAGACGAATAATGTTGAAGCGTTTCACAAGAGCGAAGCCAGGAAGTCAGCAAGTAACTATCGACTGACTGGTTTCACATAGCTCCTGGTGAAAGTAATTAAACTAAATTGCTGAGCGCCCAGTGTTGATCTTGTCCAAGTTTGTTGCGTTATTTTGTGATCACTGAGGTTTACTTGATGTTGAAAGGTGGCCCCACGCTTTACTCTTTTCCCCAAATGAGATACATTACTCATCCTTGCTCTTACACCACCTACTTTGACCGTTTCAATTACCCCTATTCAGTCCGAGCCCTGTAAACTTCTAAATGTCGAAATTAGACATTTTTCTTCCATATTTTTCCTTGAGTAGTTTATGATTCCCGTCGTTCCTCGATGCATGAACAGTCGTTTTGCTCTGACCAAACCAATGACCATTTGCTTGAGTGAGCTCAACCCGTTTTTCTGTTAACCATTGTTGATCGGTGCCTAGTTGTCGATTTGTTGTCCGGGCACTTTCTTTCTTCGATTTCTGAGGATTTTCACATTCGAGGGGAGAGACAGTTCTCTTGTACATTGATTCAATTAGTACCGTATTAAATCCAGTTATTGCGAGCGCATTTTCGTTAACCCTTCCGAGGATAGATTATCTCTGTCGTTGAATATTGAGAGGCATTTACTGGATCAACGGATTACGCGTGACTCTGTGTGAACTTGAATCGTTAGCAAACGATTCAATACCCAGCAAAAACAATTCGTTGGGTGGAAGCAAACAAAGCTTCGTAAAGAAAAGGTCTCAGCTGTTGATGTTGCACTTTTCGGGCGGAGCAACTAAATTTTTGGACGGAGGTAAAACGGTCAGTGTACGTTATGTGGACTTTGGTGAGGCATTTGGCATGATTAATCAACGCTTGCCGTTTCCAAACCTGCAGCATCATTGGGTAGCAGCAGTTATACCTACTTACTGTGCATCAGTATTCAAAATTACTACTGAGGGATACAACTCGGAAGAGTCGCTTACTTTCAGCGGACTCCCATAGCGATCATCTCTTGGATCTTTGCTCACCCTAATTATGGTGAACCACAGTGATTTCTGTATCGTTTCCAAATTGCGGATTCTGTGGTGAACTGGAAATTATTGAGAATGCGATTGTGGATCTCAATCAGTCTGGCAGATTAAGGGTTGTTGACCGACTGGTCAAGGTTGGGCAATATCTGGATCCGGGAAGTTCCAGATTAAACTCAGATCTTACGTGCTGCCCAGTTTCCCTGTGCATGCGAGTCTGCTCATATGCAGCCTTGACTGAAAGTCAACAGTTCGAACAAATGTGCATACCTGTATGCTTTTTCTGTTTTGTTATGTTTTCAGCCGAAAAATTACAGAACTATCTTCAGTTGGTGTAAGGCACTAAGCAGGCCGACACAACACTGTTTACTGTGTACCTTACAAGTGGACACGTGCCGAAGAGAGAGCCCGCAATTTGGTCCTCGCTGGTGCAGTTAAGCTGGAGTTGAGTTGGCACGGTTTGTTTCGCGGTGTCACAAACGGTTACAATTACGCACTTTGTGTTCGCATCTTCATTGTGCAATCCTGGATCACGTTCTGTTCCGTCTGATATATTACGGGTTTAATTAGCATTATTGTGGTGGATACTCAGGCCGGAGGTGTGGGTATTCCAACACTCGGCGAAGCACCTCAACGCGAAGGGAGGCACGTCTAAAACCCCACAACGAGCGGATCGGGGACGACGGGGGAGACCGGATGAGTCATCTCCCGACTGGATCGGACCAACGGGCGAGACATGGCAGGGAAAAGAGAAGGAACGAAGAGATCGGAGGCCCGATTATTCCAACATTCGCAGGAATATCGCGAAGCGATCGTTGACTACGCTCAGAGGCTAGTGGAGATAGATGGAAGAGAAAAAGAGCAACCTGACGAGTGATCACTCAACGAAATCGGACTAACAGGCGAAGAATGTCAGGCAGAAAACCCCCTGATAGACGGCGCCGATCACGCACATAAACCTGGCAGAAGTGCACATGATGCGTGAGCGGAAACCTGGGAATGTTGTGGTCTGGAATGATGACTAATGAACCGGAGCGCGCGTGTGGCATGAGGACTAACGTATTGGACAATAAAGATTGTGCTTTAGTGGACGTCTTTTCGTTACATTGTGACCATTAGTATTAGTATTGTCCCGTTAATAATTATGATGTATAGTTCTCAACATATATGCGGAAAGCACGCGGGGGTGTGCGCAATCACTGAGGATAACTACGGGCAATACGAAACAAAAAATAAATATCACTAAAACGTAAAACTCGCCGCCGAAAACGGCGCAATCATAAGGAAAATGAACGTAGCCCGCAAAACTTTGGCGCGTGCAGCTGAAAGAAGATGGTTTACTTGTTCCGCACACCGGTGCAGAAAATGTGGTGCTACATCAAGTCACCATTTACAAGATGTTTTAAATGGTTCATCATCACACCGGGAAATACGTCCAAACGCATCGCTAGGATGCTCCGATACTACTTGATATAACTAGCGTCACGTTTACTGTGACGAATAATATGTCTACAACACTTTTGATGAACACTTTATGCGACGTTAATATGTTTGCGCTGGTTAGTAAAATGTATGACGTCGTCAACTAACTGGTACGGTGTTTTGTGATTTACTCGGAAATTTCTCGGGCAACCGGGCTATTGAGGCAACGTTTTGGAAGGCCTTTGTGAGATGTGTTCCAAATGTAGCTCAAATAATGCCATTCTGCCGGGTTTACTAGTAAGCGCCGATTTTACATTTCCCAGCAATCTAGGTGATGCGTACGTTGAAAAACTTTACTCTCCTCTTCATCCCACGCTTGCTAGTAATAGCGAGTTGATATGACCTAACAGCAAACGCTGCACAAGACTTGAGTGCATTCTGATGGAAAAGAGCGATCACTATGATAGCTGATTAGCTACTATATACAGTGGCTTGATGAAGAAAGCCGATGACGAACAGGTTACAGAAAAATGCCGCTCACCGGAAAGAGGAAGTAATAATGCTAAAATGCTTCCTAACTGGTGAGGAACCTCCGAGATCTACAAAAGTGGTCCTGCTAAATGATGCAACTGGGGATAACATTGTAAGATTCTGCTTTCCCCCATATCGCCAGTCCGTGCATATAGCACGACTTCAATAAAAATGGTTTTTTCTTCATTGATTAGCCACTGGTAGGCTGTAAACCGAGCTACTTCTATTCACGTCAGTTCTCCTCATATGTTTTCGAGGTCTTGAGTCTCATGTTTATCACAGGAATCTTTTTCGGCTCATAATATTTTGGTTTTACGTAACAGAATGTGAGCGGTCTAAACCTCGTGTGATCGGTGAGCTAAAGGTAAGCTCCCAATCGTAAAAGATGACTGTAAAACATCATCCTGGCACTTAAATAAGCAGTACCAGTTCATCAACTCACTAAGCCACCAGTGAGTTACAGAAGTATTGTACTGACATATGAGTGTGATGTATAATCTTGTTGAAATATATGCCTATTTACTAGTTGTGCGAGATGAATGTGAGTGGGGAGGCTTGATTACGTTGAGCTTCGTTTCAGCCAGTTAATCAGGAAGCGTCCTGTTTTGTTGATTTTTCATGAACGTTCCCTTTTGTCTTCTGCTTGTATACTAGAAGAAAATTCCGTGCTGGTAAAGTATGGGGTATAGTGTTTACATTTTCCAATAAGTCCATCCGTCGTTTGACTTCATGTCGTATCACGTGGAAGAAGTACGAAGCAGCATAGTCGCAGTCGAAGCTCGATGTGCGACTATCTACCGACGCAAACACCCAGTCTAGCAGGTTAGTAACCAGCCAGTCTTGTGAAATGAGCTGATATGAAATGAAATTAATTGGGCTAAACGGAACTGATTGAAGCCGAACTGAATAATCACCTGGGTTTTGCGTCGAACTCCATGTACTACGGTCTACGTAGGACCACTGCTCGAGTATGCTGATCAATTAAGGTAAAACGGCTTGAAGAAAGACAAGCACGACATTGAAATTTTCCGGCGAGTCGCCACCAAGCTAACCACCGACCCAGGACACTTGTTCCATGAGTCTCGAACCGAACTTCTCAGCTTCTCTCCGCTTCAGCACCGAAGACTACGCAGTGACGTGAAATCTGCACAACTCTCCCTTAGCGCAAGGCTTGTTCAGCCAATGCTTACCTTAGTGGATGACAACAGTGGAGGAGACCACAACAATGAGTACCGTAACTCTGGCCCCAGCCTGAACTCTGGCAACGGCTATTTTTTGCAAGTTCTCCAGTCGCTAGAATGACCTTCATTCAGGGTTATAAGTTGCCCTTCTAGGGACCTCTTCAGTGTATTTTCAAGTTTCCGCTTACATAAGACATGTTTAGATTATTAGCGCACCCTGTTTCTGTTCCCCGATCACGATGATACACCCTGTTTTCGATGGCTGCTTTTCAGATCATCAGGATCTCGAATTTATATTAAAATTGGCAAACGCACTTGATTCGAGTGATTGGGGCCGCCAGCCTCGATAAATAAAATCACATCTCCCTGATACCCGATCCCTACAGCCCAGAATATCCTGAAGGAGCGGAATGGACTGACTAGTACACACACAATAATATATACGAAAACGGGATAAACAGTAAGGAGCAAACAAAAGAAGCAACAAATATAGAGCAGGATACGTTGCCAGCACCCAGTCCAATCCAAAGGACAGTGCACATATTGGGAAAGTTATCATCTGCTCAGCATCAGACCTGTTGCAATAATACCGGCATATACCCCTACTACCTCTACCATATTTTTATGTCACTGTGGTGGAAATATCGATTCACCGATTATCCAGAACCCCGACACAACAGAGGATCTGACGAACTGCCAATCCAAATATAACGCTAAGGATACAACATCAGGATTGGACGAACGTTCCCAGTGTTGTGCCTTCCGTTATTCGCCAATTCATCTGTTCTGTATCCCTCCAATTAACATACAGTCCATGATGTTGCATGTGCTAAGGAGATCAGCCAATGACAGGCTGTGATTCCTTCAATATTGTTGTACACCCATGAATTCGGAGTCCCAATTCATGGATAACAAGTGCTTGCTGCTGTCAGTACCAGGCCTTCTTCTTATTACTTGCGTGAGAGGTTTCAATCCAGGTACGACTCCTAGGGCTATTCCAAGTCCCTAATTCTGAGTATCACAAACAGTTGTCGCGGAATGGAACTGCCTACGATTGAGCAATTAAATCTGCATGCTGGTGCGAGTGAAATCAAAGAATGAGTCGAACGATTTGAACTGTGGTGCAGCATTCGACGCGATGTGAAGAAGAAAAACCAATCAGATTTCTTCGTTACCGCTGGTGGTCGTGAATTGTATTCGATACTAAAGAATCTGGCACATCCGAATGTCCCAGCCTCGTTGCCGCTCGACGAACTAGAGAAACTACTGTTAATGCATGTGCTTCCAGTCAATTTCCAGGCTACCGAGCGGGCGGAGTTCAATTCATTAGTGCGTTCAACAAGCACGAGCTTCCGTGAGTTTATTCTACAATTGTAACAACAAGCTGCCCGTTGGAACTTTCGTGACAAGCTGGAGGAGCATCTACGTGATTGATTGATTGCTGGCGTCAATGACACTGATCTTCAGCGTAGACTGCTGGTCAAAAAAGATGTCACTTTCCAAGAGGTCCGGGACATGTGCGAGCAAAAGGATGACTTCAATACCGCTACAGATGATTCGAACGTGACATTATTTCAGAAGACCAAAACGCATACTGCCACTCGAAGTCAACCAGTGAACAGGCCCTCTCCTGCACCCATCATCAATCCCGGTTCAAAGCAACTTGACAAGTGTTTCTCGTGCTGTGATTTACATTCACGATCATCTTGCCGAGTTCGTAATGCTATTTGCCATTCATGCGGTAAATCTGGTCATATTAGGAAAGTATGTATAAGTCAGAAATGTCACCTGAGTCAAGTTAGAGAGACAAGTACTATATAACCGTCCACTGCTGTTTATTCATTGCAAATGAAATCCAGGGCTGAGCAATTTATTCAAAGATGCCTCAAGTTCAAATCGGGATGAATTTATTGTGAACACGGGGAGTAGAGAATCCATTATTTCCAGAGCGCTACTAGATCGCATGTCCCCTGATGCTCAACTGAAACCAACAACGATGGAGATACGCGGAGATACTGGTCATCGGTTAGCTCTGCTAGGTGAAGCTTATGTACTGATTGTTGGTAATGATAATGAGCTGATTCTGCTACGTTTTTTGATGTCGGAAGGAAGTCGAGCTATTCTGGGATTTAAAGCTTAAAACCAGCTGAACTGTGCTCTTTCGTTAAATAGTAGTTACAAAAATGGTCTAAGTGAAGAGTGTCAAGCCCAGTTACGCAACCTGATTGTTCAGTGTTTACAACTTTCCGGAGGGATGAAAGTAGAGCCAGCAAAACTGGAGGCACAAGGGGACCCGGTTTTTCTGAAGCGCCGAATAATACCTTATGGAGTGAGTGCATAATGCTGTCAATAGATTGAAGGAAGACGGCACAATCTCGAAGGTTAACTCATCAGCATGGGCCACACCAATCGTTGTGGTTATGAAAGAAGATGGCAAATCACCTAGGATATGTGGTGACTATAGATTAACGCTGAATCCAAGAATGTAAAAGTGCGCAGCAACAACTGAGAACCTGGAGGATTTTATGAAAGTCTCGCACGGTAGCAAAGTGTTTTCCAAAATTTACCTGACAAACGAATACTGACAAATTTCATTGGAGTAAGATTCTAAAGCGATCACCACGATTAACACCCCTTGGGGATTATTCCAGTACAACTTTTTACCGTTTGGATTACACGTATCAGCTCGGATATTCCAGGCTGCGATTGATGAAGTAATTACCGATTTACCAGGAGTACGCGCTTATCGAGATGATGCAATCATATGCGCCGACAGTGCAGAGGTTGTTTTCACTTCTGGAACGATTCAGGGATAAGAACATAGCCATTCAGCCTGCTAAGTGCGTGTTCCAAGTGTGAGAGTTAAGTTTTCTTTGTTTTACCATATGTGATAAGGGATACAGGCCGGACCCTGGCTGGTACAAAGCCCTGGTTACCGTTACATCGGATGAGCTGCGATCAATACTGGGATGTTCGCGCTATTATTCTCGTCCTATTCCAAACTTTTCGACAAAAGCACAACTATCATTTGCAGTTCAGTCAGCAGAAACATGGTCTTGGACTAAAAGACGACATTCTTCTGCGAGAGTTAATAAAAGTTGTGATTGAAAGGCTGATGTCAACCCCATTTACTATGTATGAAGTTACCCGGGTGCATCCGGTGTTGGCATTGGTGCTGCTTTGGGACAGGAGGGATATCCGATCATTTGCATATCACGTTTGTTGGATAAGGCTGAGCAAGGATGTGCAAAAACACAAGAGGGGGCGTTAGCAGTCTACTGGGCTGTGAGGAGGTTGCATAAATATCCGTTTGGTATTAGATTCCAAATTGTTACTGATCACCAAGCTCTACAGTATTTATTTGACCCCCACAAACCAATCGCCAAATCATCAGCGGCAGTGATACAGTGACGGTGTCTTGTTCTAGCAGCATACGACTATGACATCGTTCATCGTCCTGGTAAACAGATTCCTCAGGCGGATTTTTCATCACGGTATTTCAGTTTTTCAGCTACTGAAGCTTGTTTGCTTGCTTCGCCAGCTATTCCAATAAGCCGAGAGGACTTGATCAAGACGACTGAAAACCATTATGGCATGGTCATTGCCGCGATGACCAAGAGTTGGCAGTCAACTATTAAGAAGAAACACCGGATATTAATCCAGAACCGAGAGGCGTTGTCAATATAGCCTGATGGTGTGCTGTGTCGGAGAGATCAATTGGTCATTCCACCACCGCTACGAAAGGCGGTATTAGACGACTTGCATAAAGGTCACTTGGGCGTGGAGAAAATGAAATCCCTGGCTCAACAGATGTGTTGGTGGCTGGAGATAAACTCGGATATCAATATAATTGCAATGAACTGCCACTCCTGCCTCCACAAAATAAAGACAATGCCGAAGAATCGGACACCTTGGCTTGACAGCTACCTGCCATGGCAATGGGTGCACGCAGACTATTGTGGACCGCTTATTGGTAACTATCACATTCTGTTGTTGATTGATTCATACTCACGGTGGTCAGAAGTATTTAGTACAACCTCACCTTCCACGGCATTTACCATGCAAGCATTTCGTAAATGTTCCAGTCGTGAAGGCATTCCGCAGGTCCCGGTGACGGACAATGAGCCATAATCTTATTCCGTTGAACTGAAACAGTGGCTTGACAGCATCGAGTGTCGTCACTTGCGAACGGCGTCTCGGCATCCATGTTCAAACGGGGTCGAAGAAAATCTGGTGAAAACGCTCAAAAGTGCAGTGAGTTCCACTAATCGTAAAACATTTGCTGAACTGGATGTGTTTCTTGATAACTTTCTGCTTCAGTGCAGGAACGCAGCCCATTGCACAACGAAGGAGAGCTCAGAGGTGCTATTTAAATCAAGGCGAATAACAACATCATTACATTGTGTAGATTCAACGGATATGATTCAGTTTCGTGGAAACGATTTGCGACCTGCAGAGGGTTGATCACTCGCCAGCTAGGCAGCACAATGGTGTAAATTACTGACCTGCACGATGTCACCATTCATGGGGGACACACTGACCAAATCCAGTTTCGAAACACTGAAAAAGTAGCCATGGAGGAAGCAGAACACCCTGTACTGCTATAGTTTCATGCCCCGAGAAAATCATGACGATTGGTAAATATGAATGCGGAGGCTTCTTGAAGTGGGGAAGATTGTGGTGAAAATCTCGATTCACTGATTATCCAGAACCCCGACACAACAGAGGATCTGACGAACTGCCAATCCAAATATAACGCTAAGGATACAACATCAGGATTGGACGAACGTTCCCAGTGTTGTGCCTTCCGTTATTCGCCAATTCATCTGTTCTGTATCCCTCCAATTAACATACAGTCCATGATGTTGCATGTGCTAAGGAGATCAGCCAATGACAGGCTGTGATTCCTTCAATATTGTTGTACACCCATGAATTCGGAGTCCCAATTCATGGATAACAAGTGCTTGCTGCTGTCAGTACCAGGCCTTCTTCTTATTACTTGCGTGAGAGGTTTCAATCCAGGTACGACTCCTAGGGCTATTCCAAGTCCCTAATTCTGAGTATCACAAACAGTTGTCGCGGAATGGAACTGCCTACGATTGAGCAATTAAATCTGCATGCTGGTGCGAGTGAAATCAAAGAATGAGTCGAACGATTTGAACTGTGGTGCAGCATTCGACGCGATGTGAAGAAGAAAAACCAATCAGATTTCTTCGTTACCGCTGGTGGTCGTGAATTGTATTCGATACTAAAGAATCTGGCACATCCGAATGTCCCAGCCTCGTTGCCGCTCGACGAACTAGAGAAACTACTGTTAATGCATGTGCTTCCAGTCAATTTCCAGGCTACCGAGCGGGCGGAGTTCAATTCATTAGTGCGTTCAACAAGCACGAGCTTCCGTGAGTTTATTCTACAATTGTAACAACAAGCTGCCCGTTGGAACTTTCGTGACAAGCTGGAGGAGCATCTACGTGATTGATTGATTGCTGGCGTCAATGACACTGATCTTCAGCGTAGACTGCTGGTCAAAAAAGATGTCACTTTCCAAGAGGTCCGGGACATGTGCGAGCAAAAGGATGACTTCAATACCGCTACAGATGATTCGAACGTGACATTATTTCAGAAGACCAAAACGCATACTGCCACTCGAAGTCAACCAGTGAACAGGCCCTCTCCTGCACCCATCATCAATCCCGGTTCAAAGCAACTTGACAAGTGTTTCTCGTGCTGTGATTTACATTCACGATCATCTTGCCGAGTTCGTAATGCTATTTGCCATTCATGCGGTAAATCTGGTCATATTAGGAAAGTATGTATAAGTCAGAAATGTCACCTGAGTCAAGTTAGAGAGACAAGTACTATATAACCGTCCACTGCTGTTTATTCATTGCAAATGAAATCCAGGGCTGAGCAATTTATTCAAAGATGCCTCAAGTTCAAATCGGGATGAATTTATTGTGAACACGGGGAGTAGAGAATCCATTATTTCCAGAGCGCTACTAGATCGCATGTCCCCTGATGCTCAACTGAAACCAACAACGATGGAGATACGCGGAGATACTGGTCATCGGTTAGCTCTGCTAGGTGAAGCATCCTGGCCCTTCAGCTATTATCGGTTATTGGTGTCAAGAATTGCCGTACCTTTCCTGCACCACTGGTATTGTTTATAAATCAACTCACCACGGTGTCTCCGGAACTCAAGCGGAGGAATATCAAGAATTTCGGGGCGAGACTCGTAAGGAAGCGCTACAAGCCGTTGGGCATTTGGGGGCTACTCGCCGGGTACATCTAATAGAATGTGTTCTTCAGACGGATGTATGCGACTTGACTATCACGCCCAAGATGTGGTTTTGTATGGGCCCTGTTAAACGTTCGAAAGGCATGCCTGTCTACGTAGTAAGAGGCCCGTTGTATCATTCTAAATGTTCCAGATCCCGTTTTGGCGGCCATCTGGCGGTGATAGGATAAGGAAGAACCAGATGACAGCCAAATCCCTACGACTTCCTTCATATCAACTTCCGCGATGCCAATTGTACTCTGCGCACTTTGTATCACGAGTGGGTTCCGACAGTCCCCTTCAAACGAAACATATGCACATTTGCTTTTGGTTAGAGGGAGACTCCGGCCGGGGCTTAATATGGTAAACGTCAATCTGCAAAGTATTGAGCTCACAAGCACTCCAGATTTTCGAGTCCTCGGCACAAAGTAGAGGGTTGCTAAAAACAAAGTACGGAGGGCCATCAGTGTACACCAGAAACAACGACGGGTCACTTACGGGCCCCTGAGGAACCCTGGTTGAGGAAAAAATGTAGTGATCCGATCCGGTTTTTACTGTAAAAGTTCTGTTACAGAAACAGCGGCAAACCACTCTTTGGATCCCATGAGCTTCTAGGTAATGCACAAGAAGACACTGTGGGACATAGTTAATGGCTTTGGTAGAGTCGAACAAGATAGTAGAATGTATCTACCTCCACCAGTGATTTCGAACCACTTAATTTTGCGGGTAGGGTCTGTCAGCGCCGAACGCAACAGGTGGTTGTTGATTCACATCTAGCACAGGAATACTAAACAACCGTCTAATTGTTGCTTACTAGTTTGTTGGCTACGAGCTATCTGGGCATAACATGGCACCAGATCATCGCCGCCATGTATGTAAGCATATACAAATGCAGGTGTGCCATGCATATATGCGTGACGGCTCGCAGAAGGTTAACGCACTAACTCGTAGAGATAGGCATTGATGAGTTTGGACGTCGGGACGTATACCGCATCACGCATGATTCAGCATTTGACGGGTGTAGATGCACAATATTGGTCCGTAAACCGGAAAGTTCCGACGTGCCTGGTACTTCTTACGTGTAATTGTAACAGTTCTGTAAGCTCGTACTATTGCTAGAGATCACTTACTCTGTTGCAGCGAAATCGTGAAAGCACTACGTTGAAATCAGAAAGCCTGAATACAAAGCTTTGAAGACCCTGAGCCTAGCAGCACAGGATTCTGGACATTCTGGCTCTTGCTATCATTTTTCCTCTACATAGAATTGTAGTGCTAGATCCTGAATTCGTACGCTCAGAGACTCCCCAACCTTATGCTACCGGAAGTCGCAGGGAGAAAACGATGAATCTACAAACAAACTTCATTTATTGATTTACTCACCATTCACAACAGACTTCAACGTAACAATTAAGGGGCGCTAGGGAGCTGGACGTGAGAGCACCTTGAGCACAACCGCACAACAGACGCCAGAGTGGAAGAGTGCGTCGACGGAAAATTCCGGTCGACATTCAGAATTCAAACAAGCGTTAGGCTGGTTGAGCGGCGTTCCTAACGGTAATAGCTCAACATTGTTATCCTAGTGAATGTAACCTTCAGGAGTAGAGATAGTGCGAATTCATTACACAGCTGAGAGCATAACTGCGATACCTATGCCGGCCCACTAACTTTGATGCTAGTGGTTTGTAGTAAGTTTACATATACAAGGTAATGTGAACAGGCGCGGTGGTACTGGCAAGGCAAATCTCACGTCGCGGGGAGTTTAGAATTTTGGGGACGTCGAAGGTGATCTCACTACAGAATGAAATTGAACCGAACCAGGCCAAATCGCTGAATCCGACGCATATTGCAACAGAAGACGCATAACTCACAGGAAGGTGAGATTCCGATTGGAGATGTAGCAGTTTATCCGAAAACTGGTGCGCTGGGAGGAAATTTCATACAATGTGTTTTAATGAACTGATGGAGTTCTGAAAATACGTTCGACCAATGAGCAGTTACCGACGGGAGGTCGATTATAACCCGCGCAGCTTACATCGGTTTCGTTTTTGTAATTTCCCCGTGTTGGTGATTTACTATTTTGTTGGCGATAAGACGAGATTAGGTCGTTTGGAAATCGGTGAGTTCGCGTTGCCCGAATTAGTCTTTCCGCATTTCAGTTTTGCATTATTTTTGTTTGACGTTTCTTTTTTGACTAACCGCTGTGTTCGTTAACGTTTATGTCTGTCTAGTCAAAGAATTTCAGATCCACTTTTCCGGGTGTTTTATTAGTTTCCTGATTGCATTCAGCTAGCTCTTTATAAAGTGTGGTTTTTGTGTTCATTTCCCTTTGACCGCCATTTCGTTCGTTTTTCGCTTTTCAGGTTTTCGTGTATGCCGGCTAAATGCGTACTCGGTAAGACAATCCCCTGAAAATATGCGCATGCCTCTGATCTTAAACTCAATTCAGTGTCCTACTCTGCCCCTAAAGTGCTTATATATTGTTTGGCATAAAGCAAACAAAGCAATTGCTTCGTTTGCTTGCCTAAATGAGCTTAAGCTCACCAGGTATGACTGTCTTCATTTTGGAATGACGGTAATGACTGCTCACGTTGTATTCCATGGAAGTCGTAATAAATTGTCAGTTTAATTGGTACTTATCTGCTTGTGTGTTTCAGCCCCGTATTTGGTTTTGCAGACATCCTTTACGCTGCATCACTTGCGAACACTGTACAGTTGTGTGACGTCATTTTATTTTATTTTATTTTAGGTTTATGTTACTATGTTCCTCGCCCGAAGTTTATTGTTAACTCTTTCTGATAGACTTCGTCTTGTGTTTAATACCTACATATTTCCTCGCGCACAAACATGACAATCTGTCTGACTTGCTAAGTTTGATATCGCGTTCCGCCCCTGTCACTTTCGTGCCGTTCTGTCATTTTGTTATGTATCTCGGATGGCTGTTCCCTAGTTGGTTTTGTGTCTGGGTAGTCTTGTTCGTTGCAGGTTTCATTTTACTATACTTGATCTGATACACATGCGTACGAGGTGGTTATACTCTTCCTACTCAAGACAAAGTGTTCTCGTGAATTAAAGGTCGCGTAAAGACGTGCTCAGCGTATAATTTCTGTGCATCTACCACTTCTATTTCCGTTGGTGCCTCCTGCCCATAGAGTCGGTTGGCGTCACATATGCCTGTGTACATATGCAGTTTTCACCTATTTTCATCTCAAGTATTTCCATTTTGATCTGTTCCCTCACTGTAAACTATCGTTCAGGGCATTTATAGTGCTTTCCATCATGTTTTCCCTTACAGGCACCGTGGTAAACGAAACTCTATGGGATCCCGCCCCAAGACCGATAGGCGACGACGTACTTTGCAGACCTTTGCCTCCAATCGTTGTACGCGTAGAAAGTCTACAAGGAATAAAGTAATAACTCGCACTAAGTTGTTACCTGAAGGGGACTCACGCAATTCTACACAAGTTACTTCTCCAAAAATGCGGAAGAATTTTCCCGGTAAGGTCTATGTCAGCCGTTCATTCGCAAAGGCTCATAAGCGCACTTCAAACAGGAAAACTTGTGTAACACCTCCGGCAGTTATTCAACCACGAAAAGTACTTTCTCGCAAATCAGGAAGAACCAGGGTGTTAGAGCAGTCAGATGATTCGAACACAGTTATGCCGATGAGCGGGACTCGCACTTCCACCAGAAGTCCTCAGCTGAGACGCAAACGACGGTTTTCTAACGTTTCTAAATCCAACTTTAGTGGGCCTCATGTTTGTGCCTGTGATAGGGTATCCAAACATTCTCAACTTGACGCTGCTCCTACTTCCACCCATGAACTCGGTTCCGTCAGAAGTGCATCACCAATGCGCTGCTCATCATCCATACCCGCCAAATCTCGCCACCGGTATGCGTCACACTCAGGTGTTAGTGTGTCTGCTTCAGGCGTTAGTAGAACTCGAAAACTCTGCAAGCGTGCTTCAGGATTTACTGGTTTGTTTGGTTCGGTACCATCTGTAAACCAAGCAGTGTCTCCCACTAATTCTGACAATCAAAACGAAGCCTCGATGGAGCCACCAGGAGCTTCTCTTCCCGTTAAACGGAGACGTGGCCGCCCATCAACATCTGCGGCCTCTCTGGTTAAAGTAAATAACGGTAAAAATCTAAGCTTGCCTGTACCCAATAAGTCAACTCAATTGGGTGCGCCTACAGAAACCAGCAAGCTTTCACAACCCATTTTCACGAGGTGTAAACCTAAGGTGTGTGATGGACACACAGTTCTTAGAACTGAGACACCATCGAAGCTTGTCCCGGCGAATTTCGTTTCTCCGTTTGGTGACTTGCGATTCGGAGCTCCAGATAAAGTTTTGGAAGGTATCTTAAATGAAATCAATACGAATGGCTGTGTTCCTCGTACTGTTAAACCTTTTGAACATTCCAAACGAAAAACCATATCTGTACATGATGTACAGATTACTGCGGACACACAGTTCGTCTTTGATGCACCCATCCTTTCTACTGCTTTCGAAAACATGTGGCAAACGACTGACATTTTGGTGGGACTGGAGACGAAAGATTTGTTTTTGGCTCTTAGCGGACTCCTGCGGCCCGGAGTTTGCGAGTTGTGGCGGCGCAATAGAGAAGATCAAACAAAACAATTGAGCAGAAGTGTTATGGGACGGTTACGGCCTAATCCACGCCCTCGGCGTTATTCGGACATGATTATCTCCAATAGCATTGGACAGTCCGCTTCTCAGTTGAGCGTTAGGCACCTAACAGATGCATCAGTTATCAATGAAAAGTGTCGGCCAGGGTCGCGCTCCTTATATTTAGCCGCTGCTCGTCTAACGGCTGCTAAAAGGCTGATCCGCGCCAGATCCCACCAAATAGCGTTGCCCGCTTCATTAACTTCAATCAGGTCTGAAAGGCTCAGGTCATCGAGAAAAAAATCTGTTCCGTCACTTAGAGATTTCGATTCGGAAAAGCTATCCCGACGTCCGCGGAAACTCACAGCACAACTATCCCCTACTACGCGCTCTCGCAGAAGACCTGACGTTAGCCATCACATCGATTGGAAGTTTTGCTACACGTCTACAGACAAAGAAAACGCAAATGTTGCACCTTTGAACGTCACCCCTCGACGCAAACGAAAAATAAGCACTGTCGTTCAGCAAACAGAAGCAGAAATTGCCGAAGAATCTCAGAATCATTCATTTGTTGAAGAAACTCGTTATATCTATTCAGAAAATGAGAACCTACGTTCCGAGGTTTCTGAGGATTGCTCAAAGGTCGTGGAACCTGTGGCCGAAAATGAGCCCGATAACCTTATCGTTGAGGTGCATCCAAAGGAAGAGATGAAATCTTCCGTACAATCTGATCATTCACTAGTCCTTCGTGAACGTCAAACTGACTTTCGTCGTAAACGTCGACATGCGTTGACAGTACAAAGAAAGCGACCGGCGGACCGTCTTCCTACAGGTTTCGGACGTAAGGAGATTGACTTCTGGGGATCTACTCGTAGTGTTTCCGCCGAGCTAGAGGATGAGCTATCTTCTGTTTCTTCTTCTACTTCCTTCTCTGCCACGGCAGATGCGTACGGCCGTGTCTTCCGTCCTGGTAGGCTATTTCAGCAGCAGTCAGCGAGAGGGATTCATTTGAAACCTTCGCGTTCTTTGTCCACAAAAAGATCAGCACCGATTCGTTCTACTAGCTCGAAACTAGTCCCGTCGCTGAATGCTGGCAAAAAAAGACACGGTTCGAATTCGAGGATATCTCGTCGGCCAACGTTACCTGTTCGCGTTGGTCCACCACTTTCACCTCGCCAGCGAATTACTAGACGTCCAGATAGGATGTGCCAGTTGACACTACTAGACCGTCTGGTCCTGGGACTTAACTGCAGTGTTTCGCAAAATGAGGAAGAAATCCACATCAAACAACTACACGCTGAAGAGTTGAATATTCTCACTCAGAGAATAAATAAGACAGGTTTTTTTATCCAGTCACTTGCTCTTCGCACGAACGCAAACAACGACGCAGAATACAACCTAGTTCTCACATTCTCTCCAGGTGCCGAAATTGGTCCCCGGCGTGTGCGTCACACTAATTCTTCTACTCGCTCCAGATTGGTGGGCCTCAATACTTCCGAATATTCGCCCGACCGGTCTGCTAGTAGGAGTTCCTGGAGGAAGCCGAGAAGCAAAAGTCGATCTGAGAAACGACTGAAACACTTGAGGCCGGACTCTTTGTTTGGACAACCCCTAAAAACATCGTGTTTCGGTGGTTATTTAAGTGATTCTGCTCTTTCAAACAACCGACATCCTCTGCCATCTAAGTCTACTTATCGTAACGCTTATTCAGATAACGAGGAGGGGAATGTGAGAAATGCTCGCCCCATAGGAATCCTTGCTTCCCAACCATCAGGTGCCGAGAGCCCACACTCTGCTTCACACGGCGTTCGTATTCATACACCTTGCGTTCTGAGATCTGAAGATCTGTGTGAAAGACCTTCATCCCGGGCATTCTCTCCTTCCACTTGTGTCAGTGAGATTCACCCATCGCTTCATAGAAGAACTGTTGTCAAGCAATCTGAACGTTGGTTATATAGTCCGGAGTCTGCGGGCATACAAAAACGATCAGTTTCTTCTGTTAAACATGAAGCTGAACAGACTACTACAGAATCGGATGCACAAGTGACTATTGGTTTGTCGTCACACGCTTCGCGCGTTCATGGGTTGCCGAAAAGGTTATCCAGGATGAACGTTCTGGGTTCTCAAATAGTTCCTCCGTTTCGTCGACACAGTCCACGCAAAGTAATTCGAAAAGTCTATACTGGTAGCCTAACTATTCCCAAAATCCTCAATCGCAAGCGGCCAGCTGGCGCCCCCCCGGTAACAGCTTCTGCTTCCGTATGCTCCTCCCTGTCGAATGTCAGTTCTGCTGCTCATGTTTCTACGACTATCAGTCAGAATCTTTCTACCATCGTCACCACTACTACTTGTACATCTACTCACCCCACCGCTCACATACATTGCGTCAATGCACCGGCCACTCCTACGGTTATTTTCGAAGAACCCAACTTACCCTTACCTGTCTATCCCAACACACCTGCGCCAAATATACCTATACAGTATCGTCGCTTGCCAACGGCGTTTTCCGGCCTACCTACCTCGGCAAGAGCCCCTGAACATCTCTCCCTAAATTTTACTCAAGTCAGAACCGCTTCCCCTGCACAGCCATATCTGTCCGAGAGTAGACCACCCAACGTTCTTCGTGTTTGCAATGTCACTCCCACTGTTCTTCCTTGTCCAACTACTCCTTTGGCACACACCTCGACCAAACTGCTTAACTTCGACGATAAGGACGATGTGATAATCACTTCAACTGCCAACACACTTCAAAAAGACTCCGTTTCAATCGTTACTGCAAAACCCACTTCCGTTTCTCCCATCGAAGAGGCTCATCCAGTCTGCTCCTTCTCGAAGAAAGTTGTCACTGTAAGTGTTGCATTCGTTCAAATCGTTCCTCCTAACTTTTTTCATAGCGATGTGCCAATAAATGTAATCTTCAGACACGCACCTTAGTCTTGTTAGGTAAACTGACAGCTTCTATCACTCGATACTATTATGACCATCGGAAACCATGTTGGTTAAAAGTACCTTCGCGGCTACGCCACCGACCTCCTTCTTGCCCAGATTCGGAAAATCCTGTGGGTAATTTGTCTCTTTTTAGCTTTCAGACCATGAGACGTTCATGGTCATGCCACCTACTGCATTACGTGTGGGCTGCAATGCATCACGTTATTCAGAACAAGGCAACCAAGTAACCGGTGATAGTCATTCTTATCGTCAGAAAATGGTGCCAGAATATTGTACGACAGCCATGGGTCTGTTAGGTTCAGGGCGTCCACGAGTCTCAGTGTGACTCGAAACAAATGTTTCACGCTTGCTTGAGTTTCAAGTGGCTGTGAAACAGTTGACCAGAGGAGATGTAGGGTTTGCACGAACTGTTTTTGGACACAGACAGGGGTTGTAGAGTCTGCTGGCAATAGTCTCGACCGTTGATAACAGTCGCAACCTGACAGCTCTGGACTGAGCTTGACGAACCTTGTGGGTAACCCGGAAGGCTCCATCCGGCTCAATTTGGTGACCGGTGTCAATTGTGAGCTGCTTGCACTGACAGTGCGCTCTATCGAACCGTTGCGAAGTCATTTCGGAAGGTGTTCACGAATCCTTTCCGATAGCCGTTTTGTGGTTCCCCCAACGTAACGTGCTTGACAACAACAAGTGAGATGATAAACACAAAAGGAGGAGGAGAGCCTAGGCAAACTATTTTTGAGGTGTGGCACCAGTGTCGGGCAGATATTGAACGATAACAACTCGTGCTACTGGATAGGCCTTCTCCACTGCATTGCGAACTCGTCGGGTGAATATTTCACTTGTAACTTCACCCTTGTATAACAGTGATAAAACGGGTTTTTCATCCACCGTCTGGTCAGTTTCATGCCTCACTTTGAGTTGCATGGTTCCGTCCAGGAATCGCTGGGGATATCCATTTGGACTTAGCACATCTCGAACGTGCTGGAGTTCATTGAATATGTCTGGTGTGCATATCATTTACGTTCTGTTTGTTGAGCAACAAATCAAATTTCGCTTATACTTCAACGGAACAAAGCTGAAGAAGTGTGTGTATTAGTCAGTCCACGTTTTTTCCTATGAACGGACCTTCGAATTGATCCGTCACTTCTACGAGGCATAGTGACATCTAGAAACGATAGTTGGTTGTTCATCCCTAATTCAGTAGTGAAAGCGATGTTGGGGTGCGCACGATTGAAATCAGCCAGTAGAGACCGTGTATCATCCTTAACGTTTAGTAGGCAAAATATATCGTTCATGTAGCGTCTATAGAGACAGCAATTATCGACGATTTGACGTAGTTCAGTGGTCTCTAGTTTGGCCATAAATACAACGGGGAGCCCATTGCTACGCCATCACATCGCCTATAGAGATTTTCATTGGACTGAAATTGAACGTTTAAAGTGCAGAATAATAATAACTCTTGTAATTTCGCGATGGGAATGCTGACGTCGAGTTGTTTGTTCACAATTTAAGCGCATAGATAGTCGATAGTTTCTCTTAACGGCACGTCTGTGAATAACGAGGTTACCTCTAGGGAAACCATTTTGTGACTTGATATTCAATGAACCAACCGCATCGACGAAATCAAAAGTATCCTTTAAACTGAATGGGGTCAGTTGTGATTTGATTGGTTCCAGTAGCTCGATCAGCCACTGAGCTGAAGCACGATACGGAAGATTGTACATGTCGAGAATCGGTCTTAAGGACACTCCATCTTTGTGAACTTTAGGGAGACCATAGAGGCGTGGAATGACCGTCCCTGTTGGTCTGATGCGCTCAAAGATGCGTGCGTCAATCAAATCTGATTGTTTCATATCACGGAGTCATTTGGATAGCTTCTTCTCTATAGATGTTATTCTTTCCTTATCATTTTCTGTCTTAGTAAACTTTGATCTGTCGGACAATATAGCTGATATTTTTCGACGTAATCGGTTTTATCTAATCGAACTATACCGGAACCTTTATCTGGTCTCGTCAATAGTACGTTCGAGAAAGACTCGTGTATAGCAACTATCGGCAAAATCTAAATGTAACCGACTAGACACTGAATTCCAGTTTGAAAGCTTGCACCAACAACTGGGTGAACTCGTTCCCCCTTCAGAATTTAACGCAGAACACTCCAAATCTACTCTCGTGAACACATGCTATAAATGCGTGAATAGCAAGGTGCCGAAATGCAGTCTATCAAAAAGGGAACATTTAGACGTTGTAAAAATACAAAACCAGATAAAGGTTCCGGTATAGTTCGATTAGATAAAACCGATTACGTCGAAAAATATCAGCTATATTGTCCGACAGATCAAAGTTTACTAAGACAGAAAATGATAAGGAAAGAATAACATCTATAGAGAAGAAGCTATCCAAATGACTCCGTGATATGAAACAATCAGATTTGATTGACGCACGCATCTTTGAGCGCATCAGACCAACAGGGACGGTCATTCCACGCCTCTATGGTCTCCCTAAAGTTCACAAAGATGGAGTGTCCTTAAGACCGATTCTCGACATGTACAATCTTCCGTATCGTGCTTCAGCTCAGTGGCTGATCGAGCTACTGGAACCAATCAAATCACAACTGACCCCATTCAGTTTAAAGGATACTTCTGATTTCGTCGATGCGGTTGGTTCATTGAATATCAAGAGTCACAAAATGGTTTCCTTAGAGGTAACCTCGTTATTCACAGACGTGCCGTTAAGAGAAACTATCGTAGTGAGTGTATAATGAAGGTTCCCTATCCCACGTAGTGTTTGGCACGAGGTATTCAGTCTCCATCCTATGTGATAAGTGCTATTCTCAAATGCCTCGAGGATCTCAATGTAACTTCTGCTAGGTAGTGGGCTGACTAGAATTGAACATGTGGACGGCTTTGCTCCATCTAGTTCCTTTAAAGAGAATGCACGGACCTTGTCAAACCGATATAATGACATAACTTGTTTGTGTGATATGTACCATGCATCATCAAGGTGCTCTTGCAGCATTCCTTCGGCTATGATTTCATATCTGTGGCTGTGAGTAGGCCACTTGATACTGTTGATCGCGCCACCCACCTGGGTGGTTTCAGCTCATCAGCCTGCAGTAGTTTCTTTTGAAGTGCTCATGAGGATGGAGGAGGCGTCTGGTGCTGATCGTCATCAAGGGTTCGTGATTACCGATTAGAAGTGGGTTACAATGCGCGTGTGTTCGGTTTTGCTCTACATACCCTAACCCCGATTATTTCGTGTGGAAATTGTGTCTTGGTTCTCGGTAGTTGATCATCGTCACCGTCGGCTAGTACCTATCGAATAATCGGCCGATTATGTGGGCAGCGGGACACCTCTCCGATTAGTATTTGAGGGGCATGCAAGTTGGTGGCCGATAGCCGAGATAACGAAAATACACTGCCCATGCCTCTTGGGTCATGCACTCCGTTGCCTATAGTGTTTGCTACACGTTGCTTTGTTCCGTGTGACAGCTGATGATTGAAAGAACACGGAGGGCAGCCACGCCGTGATATGGTCATGGATTATGAAAGGCTTGCTCATCTTTCTGAAAAAGGTTTGAGAATCTAACGGATGGACCTGGTTATTGAAAACAGTCTTTGACGTGACAGCGTGTCGTAGCTGGTGGTGAACCTGTATCCGTAAGAATTCCATCCCTTTTTCATTTTACAGTTCGACGTGTGTAACGCTCAGTTGCAGTCGGAGTCAGATTACTAACGGATGAATTGGGGCCCAAGCCGTGCTGCTCATGTTTGGAATAGGATATTTTTAACCAGCCGTTAAATTCCTTCATTTTTAATTCAATACAGTATTTGTTAAGTTGCAGTAAGCTATCTTCTTTCGTTCTTCTGCGTCCTCGGCATCATCATCTTTGTCGGCAGCAGTAGCAGTAGCAGCGGAATCATCTTTGGCAACAATAAGTAGATGGTTGGCATTGCGTTCGACTCTTCTATCATGTCGTGTCATATTAAGAAGTACTCTGTTTCAAGGTTACATATTGTGAATACAGGACGTCATGACGAAGGACATTGGCGTTACATAAACCATTCGTTTGCTTTTTTGTTAGCAGTCTGGCTGGTATACTGGTTTTCGCGAGGGTGTAATTGATGCGTTGCTTTTTATAAACCATGCGATCAGTACTGTAACTTGACGTCAGAATAACCCATTCTCGAGACAGCCACATTCTTCATTCAAGGATGTGCTTCTCACTCTTTTGGGCTCCACTAAATTGGTTTCGTTACTACGATCTTAATCTTCTATTCTGTGTCAGTCGACATTTGTGATACATCAAATGTTAGTCGGTGACTGCTGTTAATCCAGTTATTTTCTTCTCCACCGTGATATGTGTACGCAAACATTGGTTCAGTTCACGTTATTTATTCCTGTTTGTTCATATCGATTATTCGCCTTCGTATTCAGATGGGTCCAATTATCACTTTTACTACTATTAGAGTGGAGCCCTCATCGGCGACCACTTGCCAGTACTCCTTCGCTGACCAGAATATATATGCAGCTCGATGCATGCCTTAATACCGTTGGTCAGCTTTCATTGAAACTTGTTAACTGTGAAGGAGTTACATGTTCAGCCAGAGATGCTGTCTCCAAACTTGCTTTGATCTCTGTAAAGTTGCTCATAAAAGCAAAATATGTTTACACTACTAATTATCTAAAAGTAGTTCACAATTACAACGCATTTGTTTATACCCATCTGGGTCCCATGTTCCGCTACCCCAGTGAAATCGGATGCTCAAATACCTTACAAATGTTGCCCTTACACACGCATAGTGCGTGCACCAAATGCATCCTGGTTTTAGGACTACCAGATTTCACATTAGATCTGATGACATTGTCGGAGGTGCACCGTTCGTCCGTGACGGTCGCTTTACAAATTGCAAGTTGGTAGTCTACTCAGGATGCGTTTTGCGTTCACGTTGCATCTACCTCCTGGCGCATGTTCGACCAAACCAGACTTGTGAACTGTGTCGCAGATATCTGTAGAATCGTTTCGACAATTTACTATTTTCAACCTCTGTGCTTCAGCCTTCGATGTATTCAACCGTAGAAGGCCGTGTCGCCCAAGAAAGCACCACAGTGGCTTCATCGTCATCTGATGCAGCGATTCGTGTTCATTTGGGCTCACCAGAATCAAATGGCCAGTTTTCACTCGTAACTCAGAAGGCGCTTGACGACGCGGATAGTGCCGCTGATCAGGATGACAGTCATACTCCGGCAACATCGATGAGTGCTAGTCAGTTGCTGAAACTCAAACGATTACATGACGAAGTCGGTCGTCCGCCTGCTTGTCATCCGACTGATTGTCGCTCTACCTCGTACTTTAGTCCTTCGACCACTCGTGTGCAATCGCCATCGCAAACATCAGTCTCACGACAGACTTCGCACGCACAGGTGAGTTCCCGACGTTTTCCACTTCCTTTGTAAGTAGCGGTTCTTTAGAAATTAACAAGGAATCTCGTTTTTCATGCTAGCTTTCCACCTAACACTGGCGGACGTGACGTTCTCTCTTATTTTTTGGTCGTTTCTGGCAGGTAGTATACATTTCCTAAGAAACCATTTGTAGAAACGCGGTTGCCACATACTATGATAAACGTCTCAAACCGATTGTTGATGTCGGTAATCATATCTCTGTTAATCGATCACAGTGGTGCAATCTAGAGGGCACCCATACACACGATATCACAGGAGGCTTGCGCTGATCCACTTTATTTGTAGTTGCACTGCGCATCTGAAGAGGTACGGCCGATAGTCGTATGTATGATGTTCTTTGTAGTTCGGCTGATTCGGGTTAGGTAGGCGATTGACGTGTTGTTGCAGAAAGTTCTCTCTTAATCTTTCGAAGACAGGAGAATGGATTTCCAGCGGTAGGAGCAATCTGTACGACCATGCAAATGTGAAAAACATAGATCAAGAGTAAACATGTGTGTCTTCAGTCAGCCGAGAAGGGCAAGCACAATTACACGTCAATACATTTTGCGTATGATTAAGAGGCTATGTATATCCGACCTTATAGCCGAACACCTGATTCGAGCTGACGCGCAGTGCGAAAATAATTTCGGAAATGTTCAAAGAAGTCGTGACCATCTCCACAACTAATAAATCCTAGTGTGGGTACCAATTCTCTCTTGGGTGCGTCCATCGTTGGTTTCGACAAGTCAGACCAGGTATCGTTCCCAACCGGCAATATAGGTGATCGTGAATACTCCCATCCTGGGGAGCGATACATCCCAACTACCTAGCGGCACAGTCTGAATCTTCATCACCCAGTGTTTTTACAGGGCACATGATCCAACAAACGCTGGGTGTATTTAGTATTTGGTCGGTTCATCCTGTGTTCGTGGGTTTTGGAGTTGCGCACTGGCAAATACCTACTTTGTTCGTCGCACTTGATGTAGTTCATTTGTCATGGGTGACGGATGCCAACTGCATCGAATCTCTACCCATCTGTTTCCAACCTATAAGACAAAAGGGACATCATAAGCATTATGGGACCTTCCTTTTACAGACAGCCAGACGTATGCCCAGTGCTACCCAACGAAAGCAACACACACGCTCTATTCCCGCGGATATCTTATGGATGTTATTGACTGTCGATTAGTTGGTGCTACTCATGTGTGATAGCCGGTTTGTATTTTCAAGCGGATTGCTTGAAATTACGAAAATATTAGTGGGCTAGTCAGTTTTTATGTGGCAGTTCGCAATTGTCATTATTGAATAAACTCTCCACCACTCGATCCGGCCATTCTGTTCGTTCAGCGTGTTCTGTGTGAATTCGACAGTCAGATTGAGTAAGACAACGACGAACACCTGCTCCGTGTCTGTCAAATTACCATCAAAGTGAAGTTGCACAACAGGATAATTGTAAATCCGAACTTCACCCTTTTAAGTAACTGGCCGTTTCGCTTTGACACTTCGCAGTTTTTCTCTCGAAGAAACCCTTGCTGAGTCTCATCTGTGTGTTCTGAAGAGCATTTTCCATACATATACTCCTCCGTGCTTAAAATGAACATCCGCCTCTGCGTTACAAAGCGTTTACTGCAAGTTGAATATCGTCCCACTGGTGGACCCGCTAAAGGCAACAACAAGTAAGCGGTCAGAAATAAAGGAGCCAGTTAGCTGGTGTCGCACTGTTTATATCCGGACAACTTTGGATGCTTCTTATCGAGTGCATACAACAGATCGTTTATACATCGACAACTGTTCCCCTGCACGAATGCATTGCGTTCCCATACGAGAGGGCAGTAACTAGGGGTTGGAATGTTTGAAATTGAGGTGGAATACTTGTTTCTACTGGACACTGGAAACGTACGTTCAGTTTATCGACGGACCGATGGGGTAACCATTAATTACTCGCGTGACCCTGTTCTTATGAGCGTTTTCGTCGTGAAGCGTCAAAGCGAACTGGCTCAACAGTTATTCGCAGTGTAGATGATACGTTCTTGATATTGTCCTCTATGCAGACGATCAGCTATAAGCGCACGATTGTGTGAAAAACGAGAACTGAAGCGGTTCCGTTTCCTGTCGTATATATTAAAATAAAAGCGAACTACGTATTTAACAAGCTGAGTCCATCTTAGGAATACTTGAACAGATCAGTACCTATAGTTCAGTGGTTTTGTGTCGCGGGCCTACAGTCGGATACTGGTGAGTGGATGTAACTGTGCGCTGAGCACAAATTACTTTTGATTGGCACTAGTTTTAGATATCATGCAAGTTACTATCACACTTAGCGCTCTCCTCCGAATCAGGCCACGGGTAGACTACATAGCTGTTAATTGTAGATAGCGTGGCTCCATTCACGACTGTCGTTCTTATTGGATTCAAATCATGCACGTTGCCGTTTTGTGCTTGCTCTTTCCGGTCAGCGACCCCACCGACAGCAACTGCTCTAGCTGTTGAGAAAGTGGTCATTTCGTCAGTAAAACAGAGCTACCACACGCTTAGAAAGCTTCCATAGTAGTCCTCACCCTGAAGTTCCTAATGGGTTATGGACCCAAATCACACAGGCCATTCATGAAGCAGACACTGTAACATGAGGCACGGTGGCTTACAGATTTAACAAATATTGGGCCTCAGAGAAATATTCGGAGTTGTTAGATGTAAACAAAACATTCCTGGCGACAGCTCATATGACAGATTTAAGAGGCATATCCGTAAGACGCTGATGGGCAGCTTAATCAGTGATTGTGAGACCTGGCCAATAGGGGTAGCTGGGGAAATAAAACACCGCGTGTGTTTAGGGAACACTGGCAGACTCTTCAAGCTTATCCCTAGTAGTGGACCAAAACAACCGTCAGTCCGAAGCTATCGGCAAGGCAGATGACACACCTATCTATAATTCCAGGAGGTTAGAGCGCAGGGCAGAATAGTTTGGAGATCAGTTTAGTTGGCCTCCTCATTCTACTCTGTTGCCGCCACAAACTTGCAACGTAACACCCTTGGTTGTTGTCTGACAACTGTCAAGCAGCACAAACGATGCTGCACGCTATTTCTCACTTTGTTGAATACTATGGAACACGTTTTGAAGTCTGCAGGTGCAAAGTGTTTATGCAAGACTGTTGTGGTTACGTAGACTTGATATTGGATAATGAAGGCATGGAGGTTGTTGACCGGTTCGTGTACTTGGGGAGCTGCATCAGCGACGATGGAGATGTAGGGAACAAAATAGAAGCATGTGTTTCTAAGTCTAGGGCGGTATTCAATAATTTGGGACACCTTGGACGACAGAGAGGCGTCTTTGTGAGGTTTGAGGTTCGTGTTCTTAAGACAACAGAGACAACAGTGTTACTTTACGGCATCGAAACGTGGCTGCTCAGAGTAGGGGACGTGAACCGTCTTCAGGTAATTGACCACCGACATATGTATTTGGTCATTCGTATCGGGTGGCACCAGCAACTGTTCAACGAAGAGGCTAGGAATCACATGTTTGGTACTGATTGTCAAACGAATTCCTTTGTTCAGTCCTCACATTTGCACGGATCTAGATGACTAGGTCATATACTAAGGACGCCAGCTAGTCGTTTGCCACACCGAGCACTGTCTGCTGACGCTGCGGCCGACTGGCGTATGGTGCGAGGTGGTGGACAGATGATGACCTGGTATGAAGAAATGGATTGGTTCACGAAGGGTTTGACCGGTGTAGGTCGTGTTCGTCTCCCGGACTGGGTCGCACGCGATTCACTGAGTCGGTGGTTGGAGACGTTAGGTGGGATGGCGGCTAGTCGGGCTCAGTGTCGTGAGTGTTGTCGTTGTTTGGCCGAGTTGTCTGTGGAGTGAGTGCACTTAATGACGCGGTTTAGTGAAAGCTGTAAGGGGGAGTTGTTTTGCTGATGACGCCTTACTTCTACTTACAGCTTGTTTGTTTGTTTATTTGTTTGCAAGGTGTAGAAGAAGGAGTTATTTTTGGTGGTCAAATCGCTTCCTTTATCTTCTTTCTCCTCTTGTGTAGGATTTGGGTTTTTGTTCATGGTTATTTGGCAGTTGAGCATCAATGGGAACCACTGGTGTATTGGTGTTTGTGATGGTGATGATGAGGTCACAAGTAAGGGGAACATATTGGACGTTACTCTCGCGAGATATTTTGGTCCCTTCCGACTCTACTCCTGTCCTTCTGGACACTGATTTACACCGTTCAGTCGGTTTTATTTGAGCTGTGCGACTGATGTGATCGGAAGGGTTCATCTTCATTTACTACTGTTTTTTCTTTATCGTCCCGATATGCTCTAATAAGCTCGCAGTATCCCAGCGGTAACGATGCTCACTCTCATCTACACTCGGTTACAGGTTTGTTTGTCGGATGCCGAACTTGCTGCTGTGTAGGTCTGAACTGCGTGACAGTATCTACGTGGTTTAATCCAGCATATCACATGGGAAGGAAAATTACAGTGTAAACACTCAAAAGTGGGCAGTTGCGTTCACAAATTGAACTATTCTTATTCATCTGTTTTAGATTCTTTCGTATGTTAATCAACAGCATGGTTTCATTCTATTCGTGTGTTTATTCATGTCAAACCTATTGCAATGCATCTGTTTTGCATGCCATAACAAATAAAAACTCCTTACGGCTTCAATTGGTCCACCATCTTCTGCAACATGAGCATCGCTGTCTTGGAGTTCCAGCTGTTTCTGACACTACTTAACCACCAATGAGAATAGTTTCTTGAATCCTATCCCAGGAGCTTATAGCGCTCTGTGTAACCGTGTGTGGACATTAAAGTCCTCAACTTTGTACCTCATATGATACACTGATCATAAGTTTACATGGAAACAACCATCATCAACACTAATGTTCTGGTGGTCAATCACAGTTGCTTGACTGTCATAAATCTGTTAAAGATGGACAGGCGCTTGTTCGAAAAAGGAATAATGGCAGGCAGTTCGTCTCCTTAGGACGTAGTCACTTTTGGTTCGGTGGCTGTGCAGTGCCTCACTGTTAGACCAAGGTTGCTGACAAACTCAGATATTGTATTGGCAACCTATCTTAGGCATATGAACCCAAAGTGCACACTTCTTGTGCTTTCGTCCAAAGAGGCGTTTATTAGTTAAAAATTACTGATTGTTTGCTTTGCTGTAAGGACGCTTTCCATGCGCACGTTTATCCATTTCCAGACGTTATGGCTGGCACTTGTGTCAAATTATCCCAGTTGCGTTGCGTTTGTCGATGTATCCCTTCATACTGATCCGCTTTTGTAAGCTTCATTTGACTAATTTTCATCTTTGTCATATTCTCAGCTGGTGCTTGTCTTCAACCAAGATAACTGTTATCAAATCTTACGAAGTCTTTTAGAAGGGTTTGTCAAGTTTGTTTTATTTTCGATCGTAATGATCGTTTGTTAGTTCTCGTTGAGTTTCAGTTATCTGTTAAGTAACGGACTAAGGGGCTGTTTTTTGATGGACTTCATATTCTGTGGCCTTCTTCTTTCCCATCAAGCCAATCGAGTCAGACGCAGGCAACTCCCGAGGCAGACAGTCGAGCCAGCTCGACCACTCTCAAGAATTCCTATCCCAGTCAAGTTCCATGCCACCCCAGTGTCCTGCCAAACTTGGCCCTACCGTTTGTTCGCTCCCCTCATATCTAGGCCCTCCCAAACTGGATTCGTCAGTTCCTCCGTACGTTCCCTGCGAGGACGACGAATCAGAGGATTTCGAGCTTAAAACAGTGACAAAAACTTACGAGTGCTGCTTTGGGAACTCGCCACATTCCACAACCTTGGCAGCACGGGCTTCTGTCAACGCTTTAACTGAAGTTTGTGTCCCGAATGCTACTGTGAGAAAAATTCCTGATTTGCCTCCATTTCATACCGCTGTTCCTTTTTCTAACGCGATACATCACCTGAGACCGACGTGGCCTGCCGTTCGTCCCACCCTGTATCCCGTCTCTCATCCGCCGGTGTTTGGTGTACCTGTTACGACACCAGGTTTAACTGTTGTTCACAATCTTATCCCAGCGAAACAACCCACATCTTGTAAGTTTACCCATAGACCTGTACAAGAATGATTTTCCATCCTGAATATCGTTTTGAAACTCTTTAGCCCCCCCGGTCATTTGTTGTTGCTATTTTATGTTGCTAGTCCAAGCCTCATTTGAAAGTAGCTGATTCCGTTCTTTTTGAACTGGTTATCAAATAACGGGACTAGTGAATACGACTTAAATGAAGACAAGAGCTGAACATCGAAATGGTTTCACTGAATCGTGGTACTCTCCTTCTTTCCCTCTCTGCCTCTCTTTCTACCTTACATCTATACTCCTCTTTCATGCTCTCTGTAGAGAAGTGAGACCAATCGATTGCAATGCTTTCGCCTACTGCTAATCCACCGCGGCTTTCTGCTACACTTTCCTGGTGGTGAATCGAAACTCATAGTTCTTTTATTCTTCCATTACTTCCGTATTCATGACGGACTGTTTCCGTAGAAGACGCCACACGCGATCCTAACTTGTATCAAAGATTGTTCTTGTATGTCCTTGGGATTTGACTCAGGTCATGTTATTCAACCCAGTGTTGACCTCATCTATTACTTGTTTGACTCAGAAGGTAACAAGGATTAATGTGTCCACTTCAGTAATTGCTTGTGCAACCGAGAATTTGCCATTTAGATTAACGTTTCGTACCACAGAGATTCCTCCGAACCCTGATTATTAAGCAAGCATTTTGGTTATCACTATTTACATGGCCTATTCTCTGTTCCACTGACTGTTGACTTCACTTTACTTGTCTGTAACTTTATACTCTGGTGGCCCCGCTTGCTCCAGCTATAAGATCTTCGACCTTATTCCACCCTAGAGATGCGCTAAGCCCTATCAGATTGTGGTTTTTGAACGTTTAGACTATGTCACTAATGGAAGTTTGACAGTTGCCGCATTCCACCAAAGTTCTAGCGATTTAGAGTTACTGCACACGACTAGAGTCCAACGACCAACCGTTATGCACCTATACTATCCAGCTGCTGGCGTTCATTTGATTTCGCTGAATTTTTGGCTTTTTGTCCACCAATGTTTATTGGTTTTTGGCATACTATTCTGCGTTGGTTAAATATTGTCAAGTTTCCCAAGTTGCAACCAGCGGCTCTAACCCAAAGACCTATCATTCACAGTCAGGATAGTTACCGTGAGCTCAACAAAGGGTGTAATCCGCCGGCAAAGGCGGAACTCTGTTCACTCTTGTACTTCGTCCTTATTCCTCTCGTGTTTGGGCGAGTCTTGATGGTGTTTATACCTCGGCTCATGCCGACGAGTGGGCATTACAATTAACAGTTGTGTACGTTTTTTTGGTGGCCTACCTTCCTCACCAGTTGTCCTCCTTGCTTCGCCTATAATGCGAACGAAATTCTAGTGTCTGCATTCACCTAAAGTACTTTCCTTCCCCGAGATTTGTTACAAGTTATCCTCTGTCTATGGCCTTGTTTTACTCTTCTCTTTTGATTGGCTGAACTTGTTTTCTAGCCTTACTCTCACTTGCAACCCGGTTGTTTGTTTGCAAAGTGTAGGCA
Source organism: Paragonimus westermani (assembly GCA_008508345.1). NCBI lineage: Eukaryota > Metazoa > Platyhelminthes > Trematoda > Plagiorchiida > Troglotrematidae > Paragonimus > Paragonimus westermani. Next base: position 73,339 of record QNGE01001717.1, read on the forward strand.
CCTTGATGTGGAGTGTTTGAATATAGACGTAATTATCTTCAGTAGTTAGGTCCCTTCCCGTCCCCTTCTTTTTTCCTTCTCTTCCTATATAGGGTTTGCTTTTTCTTCATGGTTGTGTGGCAGTTAAGCATTGGTGTGAACCACTGATGTGTTGCTGTCTATGATGATGACTTGTTTTCTGCCAATTTCCCTTTCCACCGTGCTTGTATCGTGAATCATTTATGGCCATTGTTAATATTTTCCCGATTTCAGTCGATGCCATCATCCCCAATCAAGTCGCTACTCGTTTTGTGTTTCAAAATCCATCTACCCGTGTCCCAGATGTTGCCGCTCTGCCAGACACGGATGCGGATTTCAACCAGACTAACTTAAGCAACACACTGTCGACTGTTGGAATTGTGCATATGGATGCTGGTTCACGAGGTTACGCGTCTCAGTCTACCGGATTGCCCATTATTTCCGTGCCCAGCAAACGCACAGTGGTACACAAATATCATTCTTTCCGAAAAATTCTGCCCAAATCACCCGAACACAGTAGCTGTCCTTCCGGACCTTTGACACCCAGCGCTGCCTACATGAATGTTTCTCATTTGAACTCATCAGCACCTCGATTGACTCAGTTACCAATGGTAACAGGTTTGTACAGGAGTGGCTCATTGCCTCAGACCACTACTTCCCTTACGTGCGACGTCCTCCAAAACGATACTTACTTTGTCGATATTACCCAAGATATCTCTGCGGGTGTTGGTCATAACAAATCCTTTGAGCATGCAGCTTTTATCTCCGGCGCATCAACGAATCCAGCGTCCCAGTTGCTCAAGAGCCTGCTGGAAAGTGATTCCAAAGATTCAACAGGCACTCTACCAGTATCTGTGCCAGGTGCAGCTCCTATTACGACCACTACTTCCACGATGACTGCTTCTACTGCCGTATCCACGGTGAGCGGGTCTGTCACTTGGAACCAACCAGCTCATCACAGCCGCGGAACGTGGCAGCTCGGTAGACGTGTCGTCAGCGGCGGTACGCATCGTAGTTCCGTCGACCCATCTTCCCACCCACTTGGGCGCACACCTCAGTCAAATGCGTCTGATGTTCCGCGCCCTTCTCTTAAGGCGATTGATGCCACTGAGGGTAAGGAGCCAAAATCCATTGTTCCAGCTGGACTCCCGCCGTCTATTCGTTTAGTCCCCGGCCCGACTTCTCGGTTGCAGCAACTTCATCAACACCATCAAAGGCGACAACAGTTGCAACAAGAGCAGCGGCAAGCCCAAAAGCACTCTGAACAAGCAACATCCAGTGGCAGCTCTTAAATTTGTCTGTAGCCGTGAGTAAATTGGCGTCTAGCTGTTTTCAATTGTGCGTTAAGTCTCAATTACTGTCTTTAACTCAGACTAAAAAGAAACTAGCTGACATTCAAAGGCGATGCAAATAAACTGTAATTACTCACACCAAGTACTTTTGATAGCTGTACGCGTACGGCATCCGACACGTAACGCAGTAATCCTGGTGTGTAACTCTTTTTTCTAAAGGTTTTTTATTTCGAAGTGTTTCTGTCGCCGTCGTTATCGGCGTACTCTACTAATGTCGTTTTCAGTTTTACACTCTGAAAATTACAGGTTGTTTTGAAGAGTAAACGCAGCGCCACGTATTATGGAGTGTCCGAATTCACTGGAGTTTTGTCGGTGTGGAGTGACCGAATTCCCTGGAGTTTTGTTAGTATAACTAGATGGCGTACACTTAAGCTGATAAACGTATATCACTTCCCAAAATTCAGTAAAAACCCAGTCTGTTCTTCCACAGCTCTCTGTTACTCTGTTCAGAAAGGAATAAACGCATCTTTTTATGCGCACAGTGGGTCCTTGTCTCCGATTTCAGCCCGGTTAGAGTACGGGAGAAAACGCGGGCTTACTATTTTATAGATGGTTTCGAGCACAGTAACCACGTTGCTTCATTATACCACTGGGCCTATAAATATTCTGTAATCAAGCATTAGGTTGACTTTTTGTGAATACTGCAAGTATCGTGCAGATGTACATGCCCCGTAAGTCTGGAAACGGGAGTGTGGATGCCAAAATATGAAACTTGATATTTCATTTTGATTTTGGTAGATGAGAACTGTGTTTAAGCAGATGGTCATACAGAGCTAAATTACATCAGTGGAGAGTCAAGTCTGGCCTCAGCTAATTTGCGGTCATTGGTTGCTCCTTGACATCGCACTGATCCAAAGGTATGCTTACACAGTAGTGCGCTACAGTCCTGCTAGTTCTAGTTCCATACCTGTCCTACCGGGGAGTCACACTTCTTTCTTATTTGACACCAATATTTCCGTTTTTTTCTGTTAGCTCAAATGTGTGTACGACTACCATCCTTACTGTTTTTACTGTAGATTCTAATTTAGTATTCGGAAGCTTCACTATATTTGTCGTTCATATGAACATGCCTGTTTGCTAGTCTGCTAACATGCAGCTTACTTTGGCCGAGGTTATGCCAACCGGTTCCTAGATGTAGTTCTTGAGGACTGAAGTCCTCACATTTGCACGGATCTAGATGACTAGGTCATATACTAAGGACGCCAGCTAGTCGTTTGCCACACCGAGCACTGTCTGCTGACGCTGCGGCCGACTGGCGTATGGTGCGAGGTGGTGGACAGATGATGACCTGGTATGAAGAAATGGATTGGTTCACGAAGGGTTTGACCGGTGTAGGTCGTGTTCGTCTCCCGGACTGGGTCGCACGCGATTCACTGAGTCGGTGGTTGGAGACGTTAGGTGGGATGGCGGCTAGTCGGGCTCAGTGTCGTGAGTGTTGTCGTTGTTTGGCCGAGTTGTCTGTGGAGTGAGTGCACTTAATGACGCGGTTTAGTGAAAGCTGTAAGGGGGAGTTGTTTTGCTGATGACGCCTTACTTCTACTTACAGCTTGTTTGTTTGTTTATTTGTTTGCAAGGTGTAGAAGAAGGAGTTATTTTTGGTGGTCAAATCGCTTCCTTTATCTTCTTTCTCCTCTTGTGTAGGATTTGGGTTTTTGTTCATGGTTATTTGGCAGTTGAGCATCGATGGGAACCACTGGTGTATTGGTAATGTTTTGCAGGAGATCTTTTATCTGATTTTAGTTGTGTTATAGTCTTTAGATAAGTCATTTATCTCTGTTTATGGTAATGATGTTTATGGTGAATTTGGCTGTACAGCTTCGAGTAGATTTTCTTATTACTGATCGGTGTTACCGATAGTTCCCTTCAATTTGAGGCTTCATGTAGTTCTGTTGAACTGTCTTTTGATTGTTGGTTATGGAACCATATGAACATAGGAAAGGGTCCTGCCAACAACGCCAACCAATAAACCAGTTGGAATACTCGTTCGACGGTTTTTTGTTAATGCGTTTCGCACTACGTGACATAATTGTAATCACTGTCTTAACTGCAGTGGAACCATTGCTTTCGTGTACAAAGCGTTCACCGCTTTTTACAGGTAGCGTAATTCGTGCTCTGGTGGTTTCAGCAGTTCACTATTTTCGATGTTGGACTGTTTGTTTTATGCTATGTGGGAGGTTACGCCGTGTATTTACTTCACTGCTCGTTTATGTGCTTTCTTTACTATGCTGTGAATTGATGGATGTGCATCTACTAGTTGTCTAGAGTGATCCCGTTGGTGTCCACTGTTTTTGTGATATTACTAGGTGAGTGTGTGACACTTTGAAGTTTTGTGTACTCGCCATTAGATATGGTTCCTGTTGGGGGAGCCAGGCGTATGTTTTGAGTCACATCGCGTTCAGAGAGGCAATCAGACTATTAATTAAATAAAGCGTAACTTGGCTGGACTGAATAATCAAAACTTCAGGACACCGGAATGTGTATCCTGCAATGTTTAGTATCTTGTAATTGTGTATCGGGCGTTCTCAGCCGTCGTGAACTCGTAAGAACTTTTAGTTACGGGACAAAAATCCATGGGTGCATTCTGAAACTGAAATATAACAAGTAGGGTGGAACCTTAACTTTGAGTTGATCTGGTCAGTCCAGACTTTCACAGAGTGGTTTGTGTGACGTTTGGGGATCTGATTTCCAGTTATGGTCGAGTGAGTCTTTGTCTAGCTTGCTCTCGTTTATCGTTGCTGTATACTTTTTACCGAACTTCTCTTTTATATTCATTTTACCAATGTTCACCTGTCAGGTTGCGTTGTACATTGATATTTAGGCTACGTCACACATTAACGTGGGGCAAGGGCAATAATCGTTAACGTTAGGCAACCCCTTCTGAGGATTATTTGTTCAACTTTTTAACCAGTGACTTATCAGCGCTGTCGTAAGATATTTTTGTTTTCTATGGTGGTTTGATTTACTCACAATTTTAACTCATTTTTCCAACCTTTTCTAGGCCCCTGTCCTCCTTCACACGTGCAATTTGGCCTCAGCACACCTGTCGTTGTAAATGCAAGTTTTCTGATGGTTCTGTCTGGTTTGCGCAATCGGTCGTCACCTGTACATAAATCCGGTTCGATCCCACCGCTTCCCGTCCTTCCTCACCCTGCAACAATCCTCATAACTATTTTTGCACAATAATCTAACTACGTACATTGATTGAGTGCGCTTCCGGTGCCTGTCACTGGGCAGCATGTTCCTGTTGAATGAACCACTCGCTTTTGGTATGCGTTACTTTTCTCTTCTTTGTGTTGCCGTGCTGTGAATGATGTGTATTTTGACGTGGCAGTTTTCTTAACCAATCGATTTGGTTTATTGTACCTGCGTTGATTTGCCCGGTTGATCATGGTCCTTTCGTTCGCATGCGTTTCATCACGCTGATCTACGTACACCCTGACCTCTATTTCTACTCCTAGGCGTAGTTTTCATTCCTGCTGTCGGTTTGCCTGAACCAGATCCACTTTGTGTTCCGTTATTGCAAAGGACCACTCCGCTGATCAGATTCCATTTTTCCGATGTGGTCGAGTGCATTAGACAGACGTACACATTTCCCAAACAGCACACCACTTCTCAACCCATATTCATTGTATTCGCATCTTTTGTCCCACTTATTTTTCTTCATCGATTGTCTAATCGTACGTACACAATAACTGATATGACTACCATCTCGCTTTTCTGGGCAATTTTTTGTTAATCCACGATTGTGGAGGTTCCGCTTTTGGTTTTCATTTGCATCTGAGTTGTCAGGCGTTCTGTCCTGGCAAATGAAACACTGAAGGACTGCCTGCGGCACTCACAAGATGGTGGCGTGGACCTCTTACCTGGTGGAAGCCCGATTGATCTTGATTATGCTGACGACAGGGTGTTGCTGTTTGACAACTGTCAAGCAGCACAAACGATGCTGCACGCTATTTCACACTTTGTTGAATACTATGGAACACGTTTTGAAGTCTGCAGGTGCAAAGTGTTTATGCAAGACTGTTGTGGTTACGTAGACTTGATATTGGATAATGAAGGCATGGAGGTTGTTGACCGGTTCGTGTACTTGGGGAGCTGCATCAGCGACGATGGAGATGTAGGGAACAAAATAGAAGCATGTGTTTCTAAGTCTAGGGCGGTATTCAATAATTTGGGACACCTTGGACGACAGAGAGGCGTCTTTGTGAGGTTTGAGGTTCGTGTTCTTAAGACAACAGAGACAACAGTGTTACTTTACGGCATCGAAACGTGGCTGCTCAGAGTAGGGGACGTGAACCGTCTTCAGGTAATTGACCACCGACATATGTATTTGGTCATTCGTATCGGGTGGCACCAGCAACTGTTCAACGAAGAGGCTAGGAATCACATGTTTGGTACTGATTGTCAAACGAATTCCTTTGTTCAGTCCTCACATTTGCACGGATCTAGATGACTAGGTCATATACTAAGGACGCCAGCTAGTCGTTTGCCACACCGAGCACTGTCTGCTGACGCTGCGGCCGACTGGCGTATGGTGCGAGGTGGTGGACAGATGATGACCTGGTATGAAGAAATGGATTGGTTCACGAAGGGTTTGACCGGTGTAGGTCGTGTTCGTCTCCCGGACTGGGTCGCACGCGATTCACTGAGTCGGTGGTTGGAGACGTTAGGTGGGATGGCGGCTAGTCGGGCTCAGTGTCGTGAGTGTTGTCGTTGTTTGGCCGAGTTGTCTGTGGAGTGAGTGCACTTAATGACGCGGTTTAGTGAAAGCTGTAAGGGGGAGTTGTTTTGCTGATGACGCCTTACTTCTACTTACAGCTTGTTTGTTTGTTTATTTGTTTGCAAGGTGTAGAAGAAGGAGTTATTTTTGGTGGTCAAATCGCTTCCTTTATCTTCTTTCTCCTCTTGTGTAGGATTTGGGTTTTTGTTCATGGTTATGTGGCAGTTGAGCATCGATGGGAACCACTGGTGTATTGGTAATGTTTTGCAGGAGATCTTTTATCTGATTTTAGTTGTGTTATAGTCTTTAGATAAGTTTAGATGGGATCCGGCATTACAAACTGCAGCCTTTTTCTTCTTTCAGGATTATTTATATAGATATATTCATATATATTTATTTAATGTGTGTTTTGATCAGGCAGTGCGGACAAAGCTGATCATTGAGCGTAATTGATACATGGTTTCATTTTATTTTTCGGCCTATGTGGCTGTAGACAGAAAGTCACCCACAATTAGTCATCGGACGCGTCTGGCTTCTAGAACTGCCAGTTTAGCTGAAAGTCGCTATGCTCAAATTTCGATCTTGATGGTACTTTTGAATGATTATCACTTGTTTGATATGAGTCTCCTAGAATGCGTGATTTGGATAATGGAATCTATTTTTGCGGATGAACAAGGTTACGGCACTTTCACAGCAAGTCAAGGATAATTGTTGGCAGATAACAGCCATTGAGTCAGAGTGAGCATTGTGATCTCTCCTGAAAAAAAATTTGTTGAGTTTTTGAGCCTCCGAAGCTGTGGGTGATTGGGTACTCTTGATTTGTTGCTTGCAGTTAAGTTCAGTAAACTTGGCAAATTGTGCGTTCCCAAGTAAAGCATTCCTTAGGTTCCACACTGCCATCCATCAAAATCTTTGTTAACTTGTAAAAATGTATTTGTAGACCGTCTGCCAGATTTTCTACTTTCTCGCCACAAGTATGGCGCAATTTGCCAGCCTGTTGGTAAATAAACACAGTTCTGTTTATGTGTGCTCATGGTGTATAAGCGCGGCTCAGCGTGAACGTTACATTATGGAGCGGTGATCCTGAAACTGAAAAAAACTTCTGGGAGATGCTCACTTGTTAACGGCTACCTGATCACCTATTTTCGAAAGTTAAGCCCGAGCAGCAGGTGATCAAACTTCAGCCACCAACCAATTGAAGAGCCAGATATTCATTAATGTCCCTTACAAAAGCGATCAGTTCTCATAATTTGACTTGACAGTCGAAGTCAGCAAGTATTCGTATACAGTTTGCAGGACAAATGGTTGCTGCTTTCTACTCACTACTCTTATATTTGTCATTTCAAAACTGTCTCGCGTAATTTGCCAATATGTTTACGGTCTAAGTAATCTTGAGGGCGAGCTGAAACTTTTGACGGGAAAGGACGGAACGTACCTCCGAGTGATGATTACTTATACAGATGAAATGTGAGCCACCATCTTAGATTCGTAATGATAACCCAGCTCTTTCATTTACAAAACATGTCACTGCAACTGGTCATGTGGTTTACCCCTTCACTTTGCCTACTGTTAGTCGCCGTCGCAATCCCAAGGTACAACGTCTATTGTAGCCGCATCAACGCAGCTTAGCATACCGTCTTCCTCTGTACAGAACGGACTGAAGGAAAAATCTCGTTTTCATGCACTTATAATTATTCACCTTAAAAGTTTCGGTACCCATGTGTAATTTATTTCGTCACCACGAACTTATATGGCTGAATACTTCTCGCAAGGTACTGATGCGAATAACTGAAACGATTGTATCATGCATTGAGTACCTTCTTAAAGAAGGGATCACAGTGTTTCAACTGTATGCTATGGTACAGCACTCAACGCAAGCGATTTAATTTAACACGTCAAGTTGAAAATGACAGTTTACCCCCAACAACGTGGCGATCGGTCGAAAACATGAAGTTTTCGTTTGCTGTATGTCCAGCGCCTGCCTTTCATGTCATCGCCCAGTTCACCTGCAATGTAAGTGACATATAACTATATAAATATATACATAACATGTGATATTAAAGTAGAAAACCGTAAAATACGAGGCCGTAAGGTCACTCTGTGAAGGCGCATCATCGTCATCTTACAAAGTAGCATGTATTTGTCTCATGTGCCAACTGTCCACTGAATAAACCACTGCGTGAGTTGCCCACATACACATTAACATCTCAACACCCCTAGAATATACTCACTATTCAGAACCGAACGCTCAGTCTTATCTGTCCTATCCCGGGGGGCAGTCAGTAAGGTTGGATTATTTCCCGTTTGAACTTGATAAACATCTGGCTGCTAACCGAGTACATCTGAGGACAAAGAAGACCCCAACTAATTTGAGAGGTCTAAATGTTGACCTTCTGTCACCTGAGAGTTTCATCTCTATATGCAATCAAAAAGAAGCGATGACCTTCAAATCGTGGGGAGTTGTTCCACCGGTTCATTATTTGGCGCTGAAAGCGATTCCTGGGGTGGACGTCTCCACACGTACCACATAAAATGCGATATGAGAATGTTTACGGCTGAATTATCTAAATGTGGAGATACAGATTTTCATTAACCAACAACATATGAAGTGACAAGAATGTCACGTCTCACGAACTGCCAGTAGGAATATTTAAAGTTTGGTGAGGAAAAGCAGCTGAATATCGGCGGATACTTGGAGCGGATGCTAAGTGAACGAAAACCAGATGGAAAGGTAAACTCAGGATAATACGATGTGCCAGTGCACAAAATTTACGTTAGAAAAATGTCGCTCCTTCTATGTGGAATACAGGTTGTTTTAATGGTCTGTAGCTCTAGTTTAAACCCACTCAGCCATATTAAAGGCGGGTTTTCTCAACACGATGGTTGAACCTCCCATAGGATATGCAGAGTACTTCCTTCCTATGTTCTGCTGGCCCCTATTACCAGATATGAACAATCAATAGGCAACGTTTGTGCGCATATTACCATGCATCCAACCCATCAAACGAAAGAATAGCCGACGTCCAGGTATAATTGTGCAGCACGTTAACTGTTTGCTTAATTCGTAAATAACATCCGTTCGTTTTTTTTGTCAGTTCAACATTTACAATGGTCGGATACAACCGTATCAAGCATCTTAAGGCTGTTTGTGACAAGCACAACTGTTCCTCAGTCCTGGGACTCGATTTATTTCCCCATAAAGTGCAAACGGCTTGCCACATTAGCTCCCAAGGGATATTATATTGGCTTAATACGACCAGCCTCCAAAACAGCGAGTAGCTTAACAAAACCATATGAATTTTGCGAATTGGATTGTTTGCCAAGTCCACACCTGCAGGTCATGATGAAAACCCAAAGCCGACCTAGCATGATGAGTGTAACACATTATTTCAACTAGGACATACTGTTAATAAATTGACCGTGTGAGACGAAAGAAGTTAACAGGGCTGGTAGCAGTTATGCATTGTGCTCTAATCGACGATTTGTAGCAGTAACGTGCTACTTAATTAAACCAAACATTAGGTCGAATATAATTGTACTCTCTTGTTAATTGTGAGTGTACAGGGAACCCACATATTTGCTAATAAGTCGTAAGGGATTTTGGTTACTTTGAATCGAACATCACTCTGGAAAGTTCGCAACTGTCTCAATCCAGCCGAATTCTTTCAAAAACAGGCATTATGCTCAAGTTTCACTCGTTTTAGAACAAATCATTAGCGCCACATCACAATGATATCACATTGGGCAAAACTGAAAATGCCTTACTATTTTCCACTAGCAGTACTACTATTGCCCGGTCGTCTCGAACTGATAACACTAGGACTTCTATTCGAGTTGAAATAATGGAATTCACCGAAATTTTGAGCCACGTTTCAACTGTAGGTTTGTGTCTGTGCGATGGTTCCAGTTGCATGACTCAACACGTGACACGTTGGTGTGCTCGTCATTTTACACCTGTTTATCTAAGCTGATTGGACCGTGTGATCTTCCTGACTAGACAATTGGTCCGTAGTCTACTCATATTCAGATGCCGATACTCTACTGTCTAATGCCTCATTGCACAGTCCTTCCTGCTGGGCGCTCTCTACAGATTCCGTGGTATATTCTTCTTCCCTGCCACAACAGACTACACCTGTTGAACTGTACCCTAATTCCATATTCCTGTGATAACAAACATGTTGTGTGATATCCCTTTTTTGCAATGCCCTGTATTCTTTTGTTGGTGCTTAGATCATCGAATTCCTTAGCTGATAACACAGGCTGACTACAGTAATGTTGATTTTTTCATTGAGTCCTGGTAATCTTGATAGCTACCGGTAAGCGAACGTATTGGCAGTGTGAATACCGCCCTTTTCATCAAGTGTACATAGAAGCATATTTTATGGTTCACTAGAGGAAAATCGTAAGCCACTGAACATGTAAGATTATTCTCGTTTATTGCTAAAATCTCATGCTCCAAGGGGGCGCACTGTTTTACGTACCTCACTGAATTTGAGCATAACGAAACAGGGAAAGCAAAGCTGTTTAATACTACACACATACACGTCGACAGTCTACCTAGCTCTAGTTAGAAACAAACTCCAGCGTTTCTCTTTGGCAGGTTAATTAACTAGCCGTTAGTAGGTCGTTTGTTCTTTCAGTCACCTACTGATTGCACCTCGAGATCAATTTATTATCAATATACTCCAAGCAGAATATAACGCACCTCGTGCCAGCTGCATATCTAACAGGCGCTATGGACACGTGATACGGACCGCCATAATCGTTCAGTATGATGCAATGCCAACGTTCCATCAATCGGCTGATCGAGTTTAATGGTGTTGAGAAAAATTAGGATCTTCACGAAACGAGACTTACAAACGGAATATTTCAACTTTGATGCTGTTTATGAAAGTATGCACATCACCACGAGACACAGCTGAGCTGGACTGGACCATTGCGCAAGATTCGTCTGAATGCTGTCAGGTTGTGGAATTACAAAAGTCTGCATTACACTCCAAAAAGTAACTATTAATACACCGGTAAAAATGTATTTTCAGATCGTTCTAAATGCCATGGAATATACTAACTGATTGAGTTTTGCTCACACGCCTGCCAATATCGTAGTTTCTTGGTTTTCAGGTAAGTCAGTACGCGTATATATTTGCCAACAACTATGCTCTGTCTAGATGTTATAACATCGTCCATCGATAATTCCGGACCATGTGGAGAGATTTACAACCGCTCGATATAGACCGAATCCCAAAAACTGGATCACAGTAGCTGTTAATGGTATCCAGCTACAGTGCCAGCGGATCGGCATAGTCGGTATTCATTACAAACGTTCATCTAATTTGTTTAACCACCTAATTTGAAGAATATCCACGTTCCGTGGATTTTTTAGCCTCAACTGCGGTGCCTGTCTGTCTGCTTGCTAGGAACTGTGGTTCATTTCAGCGACCCACTCGCACTCTGGATGAAAACCTTACCAATCAACATCACCTTGTTCAGTTTGCGGACAGTCAGGGACGGCGTAATTCACGTGGCTGTTACTCGGGGAAGCCGGTATATTTTCCTAAACACGACAACATGACTATTCTTCGTTCTCTGTAGAACGCGAAACGGAAATTTACCGTCGTCTCTCTACAGTTAGATGATAACTAACGTTGTGAAAATGGTTTTGAATTGCTGTCCATTTACTAATTGAAGAACTGATGAGTAGTCGGGGATTTGGTTTATTTTCAAGTTGAACATCACTCACACTTGATCGCAGCGTTCGCATTCAGATAGACTTTGCAGCCAGCCTCTTTCGAAAAGAAGCACGAGACTCGATTTCCGCTCTCCTTAGAGCTCGTCAGTAGTGCATATCCTTGCCATGGCCACGATTTGAACTCCGGCCATTCCAATCATGAGGCAACCGTGTTGACCACTGCGTCATTGAACTCACATTAGGCACGACCGAATTATCAAATCTTAACGCTCAACCACTCTCGCTTGTGAGCAATGATCAGGTTGCCCGATCGTCTCGAGAGGAGACTCAGTAACCGTCCTGTTACTCCAATNTTGATAATTCGGTCGTGCCTAATGTGAGTTCAATGGCGCAGTAGTTAACACGGTTGCCTCATCGAAGCGTGGTTGGAGTTCAAATCAAAGGAACTGTGGTTACAACGGAAACAAGATCAACTGGAAGAATAGGTCGTCGTGAATTTGCTGCATTGAAAACATGATTTGTTTCCAAATGCTATCATGTTCTACTAGTCCGATACCTATTAAGACCACAGTTAGATTATTTTACAGTAAAGATGTCTACAATATATGGTGGACTACTGTTGTGCTCTCGGTCAATCAATGTGTTCGCAACAGAGCAGAGACCATTTTCATTCAAGTATTTTTTCAGCACAAACAGCTATGTACGGTATACTGGACTACAATTCTTCACCCACAGTTCTTTCTATTCACCCGTGATTTCAAATGTAGTAGGGTGGTTGAAAAGTTAGGGCGAATGTGAAATTCGAGGTGAAGTTCAAATGAAATGCAAGTAATAACAGCCTAGGTCACCAAACTGTAATCGAAAACCAAAATACTACCCGTCTGCTTCAACCTAGCCGGAAAGACCTTATCAAAGGTTTTTCGACTGGCATGAACAAAGCGACCCTGTGTATACTCGTGTGTTGTTGATCGTGCACGGTGCACATTATTCATGTGAGGTGACGGTTAAGCGGCCTGATTAAGTTATCAGATCACGTCTATTGTGAATTTAACGGAGTGCATGTTAGCATGATCGTTTGGCAACTATAAAAGCTGGGACACACGCTCCCATTCAGATGTGTAGCTTTACTAACTGTGAATTTTGCTATGAACGAAGCTTAGTCCAGTGCTGACATTCATTGCGTTCTAGCCGAAAGGCCTATGTAAATGTGACGAAATTTGAGCAGTGTTAAGAGGGTAAAGATGCAAATCCCCGAATTTTATTCAGTAAACCTGAATGCGTTGCTTATGTTAAATGCGTTCACAACTCTGGCAGCACCTTACTCTATTAAATTCCTTTGGGTAGCAACACGGATTTCTCTTGTTTTTTTATCGGTTCCACGCTGTTTAATTCAAATCACAGAAAACTTGAAAGTCGTTATCTTTTTACGCAAAGTTAGGTGACTCTTCTCCACTGTTCTTGAATATGCTTGAGTACAACTTTGTTTCGATTTTACTTACCCTAGAATGTCTCTCTCTCATTGACCGTAGATCTACGATGGCCATGTCAAACACTTTACAAAAGCCAGTGATCAATAATGAGGAACACAACTGGGGCTGACAATTTTCACCATATTGCTCGGAATATTCATACCAGCATTGTTGTTAACTTAGTCTCTTGAGTGTGTTGGGCTTGTGGCGTTCGTGAGCGGCGGATGAAACAATTATTTGACTCTGTGTGGCAGTTGAACAACTAGACAGCGTCATTGACAGGAGACGGTTGCTCACTTTTCTACGGAATAAACTAGGTTTGAGTAGCTTTCTGTGTTGCTACTCTGCACCGGGCATTCACGTCTTAGACACCACAACTGTTCACCTGCAACCAAAGTGAACACTGACGTTTATGATGGAATCAGACGCAGGTGTCCGATCGAGCATGGGGGTTACGTCAACACTTGAGCAGAGTCGTTAACATAGTGACTTCACCCCTGTCTACCGAACACACAGCTCAAAACCAAAGCTGGTATTTATGCTTAAAATTCCACCTTAATAATTAAGCATTTAATCGTTTAGACGAATAAGAGAAGTGGCGAATAAGTGTTCAATGAAAACTGTTCATTGTGTAAATTTGATTGGACATCATTCATAAAGAGCAAGTCAAAAAGGTTCATCCAGTAATCCGAACTGTCTTCACATGTTTCATCTAGGGCTCTCACCCAGTAGATCACAGCTTACAAGTGAACGTCTGATGTAAGTCGGATAAATAACACCGGCATGCTAGAGTAAAGGCTATGTGAGTTCTCAGTTACACTGTGCCCAGTAACTCGTCTAGAATAAACCTTATGCTAACGTCGGTTACCAAGGCTGCATGAGGTTGAATGTGACGAGTCATGACGGTTGTTATAGAGCTAAACACAAAGCCATAGTGCATTCGAACTAGCTTTGGACCACGGAGTTCCTAAGCTTAAATAGCTTAGCGGGTTTTAGGTGGTAGTCAAAATAAGTGTCCGCCTTTGTATCTGCGATACTAACTCATTCAGCCCAATTAATCGCGCCCTGGATGAAATCCACAATGGTCGAGAATGTGTGATCTAATCTGTACACAAGGTATCATATGGTGTAACTGAAATTACTGTGATGCGTTTCCTATCTGACAGGTAATAATTTTCGCAGGTGCGACGCTATGACACGTTGAGGGGTTATTTTCCATTAACTTCGAGAGCTTAGCACGTACACTCCATCTACCCGAGGGAATCCTACACTGAACCGTAACAAAAAGCCGTAAGAAGTATCACTGAATCTTCTTCTTACAGGTAACAAATCTGACTCCACCAGTTTGAACAAAACTGTTAGTACGAGAAAAATGTTAGCTGCAAGCATTTCGTAGTGACACACCAGTAACAAATTTACCGTAACATGGATGGGATTTCTTTTGTAGCGAACAACTAGAAGGGTGGATAGTCAATAAGCGGGTTAAGATGAGTCATTAAGTCCAGGGGATAGTCGAATTCACGAGTTGATTGCAACTGCTTCAGCAAACCGTAAAAATCTCGGGTTGAAAGGACGTAACAGAATTCTGAATGAACAAGATGAATCGATATGGTGACCGGTGGTCAGGACGTGTTTGGCGACTGAGGAAACTGGCTGTTTACAAGTTTCAGCAACATTGATATTCTCCGGTAACAAGCACTTCTGCACTCATTTGGGTAAACATTCCTTCATTTTGGAGCCCAAGTGTCTCTCGGTTTTGCCTGTGTATCTTTTTCCGCAGTTTCATACAAATTGGTAAACACAATGTGAAGTGGCACCCATAGGCTGATCTCTTTTGGTTTGGTCAAAATGTACGTTTATGTGCATTCTTTTCAGGAATATGTTTCGAACTCGCCTTTTCACCTCGTCGCAAGAATGTTGTCAACTTTAGACTTGTAAAATGCTTCACCATGTGGGGAAACTTTGGTTCCCCGAAAACCAGTGCTTCGCTACACCCTGAACAAAATTAGTTTTATGAACCACAGCTTCTGTGCATCTATAAGATTGCACAGTTGAAGGGTCATCGGTGGGTTTCCGGTAAGTAATTGTAGATGACGATTTGTTACGCAGTGGCCGACCACGGAAATCCTCAAGGAAAATAGAAGATATCGAAGCGCTTATAAACGCCAAACATCAAGAAGAGCGTTTTAGTTCTTTCCAACCGATACAACTCGTTTTTGAAACAAAACCAATGCCTAAAACTTACGGAAGGTGAAATCTGACAAATTGTGTTGGATTCTTCTTGGAAAGAGAAGTACTAGTATTTTGATTCTGTAAATTAACGCCAATGTTAAGGATTTAAAAATCCGTTACTACTTGGAACAACGAATAATATGTTTCATATTTGTCACTTGTGTCTATCATAGTCCATGTACTACTAGCGCATCCAGTGGATTAATAGTCCCCTCCACATGAAGTTAACAAGATGAGTGGGCTGAGTTGTACATCCCACTCTAAGCTCTGAACTCGACAAATTCAGCTGAATATGGAGTGATACAAAAAAGATGATTTTGTGCGCAGACAGACAGCAATGGGATCCCAATTCAGCCCTGAACTGATTTACGATTTTATCAATGAATGCAACTGGTCAGCAGGGCACGTGTAAAGCATAACAAGAATGACGTACACAGGCTCACACTACAGTATAGTCCAAGTTGAGCGGATGAGTGTAACCAGTTCACAGAACCCATCAAATATCATGTACTAATGTTGGAAAGTTTCAAGAAAGTACACTGTGCTTCCAAACGAAAAATATCTTCCTGTATCTTATTCGGAGCCAGGAAATAGAAAAACACGTGAGCCAGAAAATATTCAATTGTCATTCCGTCTTTAAAACAAACTAAGACAAGAGCACTCAAACAAGGTATGGCTTGGACCGGTTTAAGGCACTTATTACAATTTGTCTTGTGAAGGCTGTATTCCATATTTCCAAAAACTGCCTTAAGGAAAAAACAGAGAAGACAAGTAAACCCGACGCCGAGATTATCAGTGGTTTTATTGCAATTTTATCTACACAATGACAAAGTCAATGAATGAAAGAGGTTCTATGGCCTCTAGCCGCCGTTTACTATTTGTCAAACTCTTGCGAATACTGCGTTATTTCTTATAATACATATATATATATAGTGCATAGATAGACCAAACCTTCCAGTGCCGCAATTCTTCATGAAAGACGCAACAGTGTGAAATATGAAGAACGTAACTTCACACGCACATACATGGATCCGTCATTAACCATTCTTTTTGATCGATGGTATCCAACTACCCTGAGGGACAATGGGATAGTTTTCCGTTGAGATCTGTTTATACTTATGAAAGATTCAACCATACTTTAGCTACTGCAGATGGATGCGGCGTTGTTTACTACTTCCTCGATTGCTGGCCTCCGAAGCTTGTGGTCTCTATTCTCCTCTCTCACTTTGGAACACAACTGCCTTCTCAAACTCATTTCACTTTCTTCGACTTGCCCTTGTTATTTTCCAAAATGTGGTGTTGATGTCGCCAGTCTTCACTGTACACGTGTACATCTTGGCAGACTCAGACTGCTATTTTGTCGGGTCTGCATCGAATGGCCAGCTCATTACAGGACATGTCTATGAGAACGTGATTTTGTTTCACTCTACTCAGATGTTCCATATGGATGAAACGAACAGTGAGTATTTATTTTATTCACAACATACAGGCTCATATGTTTTCGTGAAAGTTGACGCCGACTAGTCCAAGATAGCTGGGGCGTGGTGAATTTGGCAACGTGTCCGACGCACCTGATTCGTTTAGGCTTCATTGTCCTACATATACATGCTAGGCACACAAATTCAGTACAGTGCCATCTCCGTCTAAATGACGTTTCGCTATGCGCCCTTGATGACCGGATCAACATGAATACTGTCTCCGAGCACGCTGATTGAGGTCCTAGCAAAATGTCATACTGGTTGAACGGACAAGTTCAGTCTGCTGATCGAATTGCAGCCGTGACAACCTCAAGAGTGATAGCATTATTGGGAATGGTTTGTTTTCCATTCAGGTCAACTCTACTTAATGAGTTGAAACAAATGCTAAGCCGGTCACGGTGAATTGTTGATGTGAGAGTAAGTCTCACGGAGAAACACCTACCCTCGATTAATATGAACTTCGGGTGAAACAAAACCATGTGCTACCATCTGTGATATTTTATGATCTTCATCTTGTCACGTGCTGCAGCTGCATTCGTGAATGATATGGTGTAATCTCATTGGATAATACTCATGATCAATAGGCATACGTGCGCACGCGATTGAGCGCATTACAATACATATTTTACGTGACTAAGTGTACTTCTCTGTCTATAGCTAACTCTCATCATGCTCACGTTTTTTCTAATTCTATGTTTGTGACCTTAGCTAAGTGCACGCTTTTCACACGTGTTTTTTCGCTAACCAAATCGTAATGCGTACGTAAATAGTAATTTTAAAAATTTTGTTACACTAGTTAATTTCAGACCAACAAATCGATCGCCACATAAGAGCTTGTGAACGAAGCACATTTCCGTTCTGAAATTACATAACACACGAAACTACGTCGATTCAAGTGATTGGCTGAAGTTCTATCATACTCAAAAGCGCTCTGTGAACAACATGCGAGTCGACTGTTGTCAGCATTATATTTTCACAACGTAACGATCAAGAGGTAATCAGCCTTCGTGACGTGAAAGTTTCGCTCATTTTAAAACTTGTCTTCACTCTATCAAGCATCACTAGCTGACTTATTTCGTTACGTCGTTAACTGAATTTACGTTACCCAAATGTTCGTTTATTGTGTTCGCTAAAATTCATGTCAAGAATCTGTAGAATCTTTCGCCAATACCGAACCTTTAACTATTTCTACCTGTCCCTGGTTAGCGGAATTTACAGCCCTCCAGCAGCGCCTTTGGGAATTATCAAACTAGAAGACATATGCTCCACTGAGGCTATTGCTACAAGACTACACAACCCATGCTTGTGTGCCCAAAAACAATTCGTACAAACCCTCCACCTCCTCTGCTCCGGAAGAGTGTCTACTTTTGTGAGTGAGTGACCCACCAACCTAGAAGACTTCGAAGATGTCGTGCAAAGCGCATTAGAAGGACGTCAGTATAGTCTTAACCACTGTCATGCACCAAGCATGCAAAGAGATCAATGTATCCGGAAACCTCCCTTGAACCTAGGGATATGAACAACTGCTGGACTGTAAGAACACTATTTCGATTTGCACGGTAAAATATTTTGCATCTGTTATAATAAACTGCACTACTTGAAGAAATAGGGCATTATTATCAAACGCTATACTATGGTGCTGTGCTACCTACACAAGCGTACGAACTTTGATATTAGTGGTGTGTACGTTGTGTAATTCATAAAGGTAGCCCCCATACCTAAGAATGTGCATGGATGGCAAATTTCTATTTGAAGGGGTCGCATAGGATTAGGCAGTTCAGGTGTAGTTCGCTATAATTCTCGGTGACGAAGCATCAGCGTTTTCGATTTCTCAAGGTCAAAAAGGACAGCTTACACTCGTTAACCTGGTCATCGTTTCCTTACCCAAAACCAACCTGAAAAGTAATACAGTGCACTTTTCTAGGTATTTAGTTGCTTTTTCAATCATCGAATATCCTACGACGTCTGTGCTTCGAAGTGGTTTTCTCATACTGTAGTTAAACACAGATCTAAATGATAACCGTAGATCATCCTGAACAAAACAGTCAGATGCAGTAGTCATTCACCTGAGCAGCTAATTCGAATGTTCAGAAATTTATCAAAAATAGTGAAACCTTATAGCTTCACTTTTTTGGCTGGTAACTCAAAAATGAACTGTACAACCAGAGGTAGATTGCACAGAGATCAAACTCCCATTGATCCCAGATCCGGCCAGTAGATCAATTCAGAACTACGACTAATTGATATTTTAGTTATGCTACTTCAAATGTTTTTAGTAACTACCCCGCCTTAAAATCCATTTTCACAATAACAACGCTGCAAGTATCTTAATGTTCATGTCTCCTTTTTCTACCTTGTCGTTCTCTAGACCGACTATATGGCTCAGTGTTTGATCTGTAAGCCGTTATCTGCATCCATTTATTATGAAATAATTATTAGGAACAGTGTTTTGGACTCATTTTCCTGTTGTAAACAGATTCTCTGTGGGAGTTCTTCTCTCTTATGTTTATTAGCCAGCTGTATAAGGGACCCACGACTCATCATCATTTGCTCACATGAGCAAAGTTTGCGTCGGTGTTGATATGTAAGTGTAGAATTCATAATCTGAAAGCCAGGGGATTGTTGTGCTACATGAGCAAGTGAAGTTCCGTTTGATTGCAAGACTAACAAACTATTCAAGCACAAAAACAGTGGATAATGTACAGTTGAGTTTTGTCAGAATTGATTTGTACACACTAATCGAAACGTCAGTGATCTGGATTTTGAGCCGACAAATTTACGCACTTAGCACCAGCAGAAGAAGAGAATACAAAGTATATTTGTAAGAGTATAGAATTTAGGAGACTCCCAGAAGAGTGTTGTAGGATTTCGTGTTAGAGAGACGAATCTGAAAAGAGATCGTTCAGCAATTTGAGTTACATACTGAAAACTCGGTTTATACAGCGGAGATGTTCCATCATTTGAATAGTCCTTTCAACTTTGTGACTGAGAGTGTGGTTTTCATGACCAACTTTCGAGATCTCTATGCTGCACGAATTACAATCACAATTAAAATCACAATTTGCTTGACGCGAGAGCAGCGATTAAAATGCTACTTAGATATTCGTCTACATTTTGACTTCAGGGATTGTCAAAGTTTCCCGTTTTAAAGGTGTTGTCGACATCATTTTTATCGAAGGTTACCTCACTTCAACCCAAGGTGACAAATTGGCTGATTGAGATGTGAGAACCATCAGAGTACCCAAATAGACAAATACTTATCGAATACCAACTTTCTTTCAGCTGAATTTCCTGAAGAGACATTTTCACGAACAGTACACGATGACGACATTTTCAAACCTTTGTATCAGGCTGTTCTTATCAGATGATGGTAAATCTGTAGGCTGTCTATTTCAACATCTGTACCGCAGTGACCGTGTGTCAGTGCACCTCAGATGTAACAATTTACCCTATAACCAACGATGTAGCTGGAGTATTTGTACATTTTGAAAGTTTTTATGACCTACCCTGACTAACATCTTCCAGACTAATCTCGAAACGTTCTTCATAAACAAACTAATTCAATCTGTAGGAGCGGAAAATGCTGCTGACTACTGACACTACACAACAAACCAAAGACTCTATAGGCATTCTAACTAGGTTAAATACATCGTATTAGATGCAGAGCATGAATCTAAGGACCGTCTCACTTCGTTTTTTTACTGACGAAGAAGAAGGCATACAAAAATGATGCACATTTCGTCACAAGCATACTTAGGATAACCAGTATTCCTTTTAATGGATTTATCTTACTACAGCAAAAAACAGACCACACTAAACCGGCGATTAGCACAGCGGGAAAGATTTGATCTCATGGCGAAATCTAGGGTAAGCTACAGTTGGGTATTCCGGTTCTCGTTGATAACGGATGTCCACAATAGTTTGTCGTCGAGTCTTCGTAGTAAACTTCTCCGGTAAGTGCCGATTGTAATGCCAAAGACAGAAGTCTCTTTAGTTATCGTAAAAGAAAGAAAATAATTTTGTCACAGTGGAGTCTAGAAACCATCTCGCTTTAGAGCACACTGTCAGCTTGAGTGAAATTACATATATGAAAACTGAGATTCCTCTGTCCTGTGGATCTCATTTTATATGGAGAATGTGATCGACGACCCGACAGACAACACTGATATGACGTGATGGCAAGTGAAGTATCGAATCGGGTAGCAGGCGTTGAGAGGCAGGTACAAGCAATCGGGTTTTTGTCACACATTGACCGACATAGCATTCTCCGAAATCAATGACGGTTAATTAACCCGCTAAGAACAATCACTAGATGCATCTCAGTTAGGCGCAACTATTTGTCTTTGCGACTTGCACATTCGATTATTGAGTTCTGCCCAGGATGTTGCGCTGGGGTGCTTACATCAAACTCTATGATCTCAAACAGACGCGTAGGCTAGATTAGTCCAAAGATACAAATTTAGTTCGTGGATTGGCCCACACTCGTTCACCGCCCTGTCGTTCAAAGAGCAAGTGATTTCCACGATGGGCGTGTCAAAATCACTAAACCAACGCAATACAGCCCTTCCAGAGAAAGCGGGCATTATGATAAGGCAAACGTCGTGAAAATTTCACACCAGCATAAAGTTTAGGGTCGTTTTTCACTGTATGTACGTCCTATAGAGTGTAAGTTAGACCTTCTCAATCTGATAGCCGGAATTTCATTATGCAGTAGCATTTATCTTTGTCCCCATTAGTTTAAATCACAACGCACTGGCCATTACTGGATATAGACTGCCGACTTGTAGTTCTCATCACGAATCTCTTCATAACTGCAGTTCCCCAAAACACCGTACAACTTCTGGTGAAAAGCAAAGTGATTAGTTTCGTTGAGTATGTATAGAGATCTTTGGGAAAATTTTCACTGGATATTTCTCGCTTATGGTTTCCCATATAAAGGTAGATTTCGTTGTCTATGGGAACTGCATGTCCTGAATACGCATGTCATTACGAAAGTTATTAAAGGAAAAGGTCCAGAAAGCAAGGTCACCAACGCCTTTTATATAACCTCCCTTCAAGGAACAAATAAAGTTATTAGGTGTTTGTGGATTTCTTATCTACAAGTAGATGAAATGTGCATCAATAATTAAGTGGCTGTTAAGTTGCTTCTCCCTTAGGTAAAGTTACATGTACCGCTAGAACTTCCGTTATGTCTTATCCAGCCTACTCTTCTATTCACCGTTATCGTTACCGCTTTCAAAAAGGTTTGAAAGTCCATAACTGGTACAGTCTGTGAATCTTACAAATCCGGCAACCGATACCGGATCTCGGAATAAAACCCTCAGGTTTGACACTGGGTCTACTTTGTCCATTTTAGCGACATTGCAATATAATAGTTATCCAAGGATGTTGGCACTTTTTCTCATTTTATCTGTGAATAAAAGCCAGGTGCACACAACAGGCAGACTGACTAGTTCATCGAACGAAAACAGTCAACTAAAAGACAAGCACATGACCTACACCCGTGTCTTTGTGCACACAACACCAGTCGATTTTGTCTCTAAAACACGGCCCTATTGAGTGCGAGCAAAGTCGGAGTAAGGTTATGTGGTAAGAGGGTGATAACCCAGTGATCTGTGGGGCGGATGTGTTATGCGGTTGATTGAGACCGATTTCTTAGACTCACCTGTGTTTTTCTGATCGCCTATGTCAACGATTCGGTTGATAACTCTCGTGAATTTTTAGCTAAGTTATGACATAGGTTATCAATTTTTTCTTTCAAAATGCCAGTTAGTTTGCAGTTGGGTTATCGAATATGAACTAAGGTAGTCAGAGACCAAGAACCTGTCAATGTCATCTTGTTAAAAGCAACAGCAACATCAATCGGCTTAAAGAAAACATTTCATTATTCTCGAGTCAGTTTTTGAAGACAAGCGACGGTGACAATGGCCTACACGGATCGCGCGAGGTTTCAGAAAAGATTATGATGGTCTTGTAATAATCCACCCTTATGAAATCAACAGCTCGGTGGCGTATGAACTACTTCGTATTGACTATACCAGATACAACGTAAAACTCACCAGAGGCATTGGATATGCATGTATGCGTAACCCACGTCACGTCCGAAACAGATGCTACACGAGCGACTGAGAACAGTTATGCGAAATCCTGGTGGCCAAAAACTGAGATACCGGATTGCCAATCAGGTAGAGTTTTGCGCTGTAACATTGAATTTAGATCTTGGGAGCTTTGAGTTAGACTGTCTGAAGAAATACGATCCAGGCAGGTGTCCAGATGTTCAGTAAGAAACAACTGCGTGACCGCGAACGTTAGTGCACGGTACGCATGTAAATCACCAATGCTATATGGCGTTGCGATGTGTGCAGCAGCGAACGCGCTTGCCATCTAGGTCATCAACCTACTCACAGTACACCGTTGGCCTAGAGATAACGAAAACGTTAGGCTTAATTGAGTTGTCTCAATTATATCTGCATTTTCATTTGTCTCAACCAACGACAGTAGTCGCCTGACAGATCATCTACCCTCCCACTCAGATACTTGGATCTTTATGACTTTCAACCTTTCCTCTTCCAAGAATAATCTGGTGCATTTTATAGTGATTGTTTTGCCTGGTTTTCAGTCCAACCTTGAATTTGGTTACTCCTTCTTGTTCTCTCTGTATTGCACTGACGTGTACTTCTTCATGGAATCACTTTTTGCACTTTTTTCTCATTATTTCCTCTCCCAGTTTAGATTCCTCAGCGTACTTTCCACCGGATAGAAGTTTCGCTTTTGTGCTAGCTTATCAACTGGCTAAGTAAGATTGGCTGGTTGGACATAAGACCTCGCTCACAGGCCTCTTGATCTTATTCCTTCTGGTTTACACTAGATACTTGGCGTGTGAGCAGAATTACAAGTGGGACAGCACAAGCCACCATAAGTAAATGTTATGAGCAGGCGTATTTTGGCTTCAGTCACCGTGAAAAACTAATCCAAAACGAAAGACGCCAACCAACTGAGAAATTGACAAAGTGGTTAATTTCGCTTAAGTGGGCAGTTATAGTTTAACTCCTGAAAGTAGGTACGTGAACACTGTCCGGAAAAAGAGTTATCAACAGTCGGATGGACAGATACACCTATTGAGAAATCTGTATCACATATCTGCACGCATAAGTGGTTAACACGAGTGTTGCTTGGCTGTTGGCATGCCGTATGCGTTCGCTGATTACCTCAACTTTGGTCTACCTCACGGGGAATGAACAGGCGACTGCTAGGTCGTCAAGAATGGGGTGTGTGCTCGCTGAGATTTCATAGTATGCTTCGATGACAGAGGTCTGCCTAATCACTGGTTCACTGGTAAGGGTTATAGACCACAGACAAGACTATTCTGATTTTTCCCACAACCAGTGATTGTATTTCTCCCTCTAACAGTTTACACAAAGTAGTTATGCCTATTCTTTGGGTCGAAACT
This sequence comes from Paragonimus westermani, assembly GCA_008508345.1. Taxonomy (NCBI): domain Eukaryota; kingdom Metazoa; phylum Platyhelminthes; class Trematoda; order Plagiorchiida; family Troglotrematidae; genus Paragonimus; species Paragonimus westermani. Next base: position 97,747 of record QNGE01001717.1, read on the forward strand.
AAGTGATGGTTGAAACAGTCAGGGGATGAGCATCACGGCAATTCTAATACTAAGTTTGTGCTAACATTTACTATACAAATTTCAAACAAGTCACACTTCCACAGAGCGAGAGTGATGGCTTAAGAGTTTAACTAGAGGAACATAAAAAGTGGAAATCGAGATTGTAGGATTGCGAACTAACTGGGTAGTCGCAAAGTTAAAATAGATTGTTTTTTCTAAACTGTGACGTTCAGTAGCCAAATTCTCAACAAACTGGATTATGCTTTTCCGGTTGCTTCTAAAAATCACCGAGAACGTGTCAGAAACTTTGATTCTTTGTTCTTTGCCATGACTTCCTCTCTGTGGAATTCTGAATCATTTGAGATTAATTACATAACCACGTGTAATCATAATGTACGAAATGGTACTCCGGAAGGCATCACATGAATAGCGTCTTCTAATTGTTTTGTTCGAATTCACGAAGGGAACAAAGTGTCTCAAATTTAGTATACACTTATACATTCTATATATACATTTACTATGCGTTTATCAAAATCTGTGGACTCACGTGGTTTCGTCGACATTAGTTTTACAATATATCGTTCAGGTAAATGGATTATCTTTACGAACAGTCATTTTCACAACAAGAAACCGTGTTACTAACGTCAACGGAGTATAATACACAGAACGAGCTAAAACAGGTTTCTGCATCAAGTTTCACTTCAAACCTAAATAAATAAAGCGTTTTCAAGAAGTTTTCCCACTGTGAAACCCAGCAACAGAAAAGGATAAAGGGACTATATGATGACTATAACCTACTGACTTCGGCTGATTTAGAGGCGCGATTCAAATGGAAAAACCTAAGTGATGCGAACCGTTTTCGATCATCCTACCTAAAAAGTACACTGTATGACACGCGGTCGACTACTAGGACGGCATCACGCAACCCCATGTGCGTAAGGGTACACCGTGCACACGACTTACAAACACTCCATTCAGTTGCTAATCACACAAACATGTACATAAAATATAGTTGATTCGCTTTCATGTAGACAGGGGTTGCCAATATCCATAATACCAACTACGAAGTAGGTCGCGGTGGATCAATTATAATTCATATTCAGGCATTCGTAGGTACCTCTACTTTAGAAACGCTTAGTGTAAGCTTCTAAACCAAACCCCATAGGCATCCTGCCGAATGCATTGTTCTAAAGTATGAATCTGGCTTACTTGCTGTATTTGCCAGTACTTCATGAACATTTTTTAGACAGCTTCTTCCAGCTTTACCCTATGTACAAGCTGAGCTGCTTGCATTTTACTGCGCTGACATGCTTCAAAACGTTCATTTTACAGTGGGTGGTTTGCAGATACAGAACAATGGCATTATAATAGATTATCCTTGGTACTGCTAAAAAAACCAATTGTTGTACCTTTCAATCAAATGTTCTGGTCAACAAAAGAAAGTGATCACATTTGTCATTATGATGTGAAAACCGCATTGATGGTTTCCTTAAATTATAGAAAACTCCAGTGATCCTGTATTACGCTTAAAGGACGCACACTAAATTCACCAGCGACCCCAGCTTGCTTCAATACAGACTGCACTGTAATCATGGAGTTCGTGTGTGGAAACTGTGAAAGTGAATGTGTAGACAACTGCTGATAAAAAGGGACCTAAGTGACTTACATTTTTTTCAATTAAAATAGGTTACGTTCATGACGTTAATTACAAGCGGAGTGATCCAAACGAAGTGATCAAATGATGGAGTAACAGATTGTTGGACGAATTACCGTATTGGTTGAAACGTAGTATGGTGCAATCTGGGGTTAGAAAAGACTTGAGTGCACCAAAAATCACCTGGCTACGTACGCAATAAAAAGCTAAGTGAATGCCAACAAGATTCTTGGCAAAATGAGTGCTAGTTAGACAAGTGCAATAGATAAACTCAATAATCTGGTTCAAACCTTTAAAGTTTTCTCACCCAATTTCTATAATGGAATGAATCAAATTGAAAAATATGCACCATCTCTGACTTCATCGGTTTAAGCCATTGATTCGGACCTCTGCAACAGCGCGGTTCCCATCGTGTGCATGCTCGTAAGCTACTAGACTTCCTGATAAAACCGTTGAGCAGAAATTTTGCGTAAAGCACGGAGCACCATTACGAGGGATTTCCCACGAACGTAGATCACCCTAAGGTGTGATATAAACAATGTTTTTGCTGAGCCGATATCGCTCGTGTAAAATGTGCATACGACAAATAACTGACAGCATTGTCCATGAGTGAGAGAGTGTGGTCCATTAGTGGCATGATAAAAAATGAGTGGGTTAGATGCTCACACAATATAAGTAGGGAACGTCGATTGATTTGGAAGGTTGACACTTTCGATGCCATGGGTAAGACACAGTCATTCCGCTGTTTCAACATGTTACGTTTCCAGTGTCATACAGAAGAAACAATAATTGTTCAATTGCTTTCCGAATGCTCGGATGATGGTTATCCACAGTCAGCGCTAGAATGTGTCATGCGGAGCGGAGTACCGTTTTGTTTCTCACAAGTAAACCAAACCCAAATATCACCACATCATTGCAGTTGCTTAATTAAGCAGCTTCCAGTTAGGTCAGTGCTAAATCTCACAAACATCTCCGTACTCACGGTTCTGATGCAGCTGACAATAGTATGCTGTAAAAACCATACTAACAGCATAAACATCCAAATTCATGATGCTGCTTACGAGGTGCCATGAATACAGCAAATATTCTAGACTGTTGACTTTATGCACACTGGAATTCTCGTTTACAATCAGACCATCAATGAGAAATCTGAAGATACTACAATGGTGTTACGGTGCTATGTGCTTCTAGTCATTCTAAACTGAGACAGAAGACAGTCAGCAAACATCAAAGATGTACCAGCTACTGAAGAGTTACTAGATGACTGAAAGTTATTGATATCACAAATTTTCGGCACAGATAGCGCAGATTTGCTGGATCTTGGTGAATGTGGCGGTTTCTTCCAACATGGCTGTTTCTCGCTTATTAGATCCAGTTAATCGGAGTGGAGGAATGACACTATGGCTGAGCATTTCAAAAAATCCTTTTGATGATGAGCAGTGATAGCGAAACCGTCTTTATAATTTTACGATGGCATTAGCATTTAGCTACACAAAACTTGAGTGAGGTGACTGAATTGCTTGTGTCTCTCAAGTTGATTGGCTTTAAATGCTCGTATTAAATGATTCATAGCAAGTTTAAATGGGTGAATGCAGTTTGTTTGGCTGAAAACCGTTGGAAAATGGTTAGATTCTTTTGGAATTACTGAACAGTGAGCCGATAATTTAAATTAGTTCTTCTTAGTGTTGCTTAGCTCAGTTTGCGTTAGCCTAGATAAACCCTAAAGCCTGACTCAGTTCGATTCATCTTTCGCAATTATATGATTTTTTACGTTCAACCCTTTCTGAAAAGGAAGTTGACCGAACGTTCGTTTACGTTGCACACCACCAACAGTGCATATCCTAGTCAGTCAGGAAGCTAACAGCTGGTTGGCGCGCCTGTAAGGCAATATTGTCACCCACTGTCGTCGGTAACATCAAGTCAGCTGAGAGTCTAACCACAAGGCATAATGCCTGGTGCCTTCGATCAAATCAACAGCGAAGTAGGATACACTAGAGGAAAACGTTATCAAAAAGATTGAAAATTAAAAAAGGGAAGGACGGAATAAATGGAAATGGCATGGATGCAGGTCACACTTGACTGCTGCGTGATGCCATCTCGGAAAGTGTTTCTACTCAGTGATTTGAGTGATCAGGAGGACCCCAGCCAAACAGAGAACAAGTACTCAATTCACACATTGGAACAGTCACAGTTAATCTACTTCGTGACCGCGTTTTTGCTTCGCAACTAGGTGGGCTCATGTGATACTCGGAATAAGAGATTTCGAATAGCCCCAGAAATCGTACTTGAAATGAAACCTCCCACGCAGGTTATCTGGAGAAGACTTCGTACTGGTTACAGTAAGCAGTTCACATTCATGAGACCGGAAGCCGATTTTATGGATTACGTTAATATTCGAAAAAATCACAGTCTGTCACCGACTGATCTGGTGGCACATATAAAGTCACAAACTTCAAGTTAATTGACGCATTACAGAACAAAGAACTAGGCGAATAACGTAAGGCCTAACATTGAGACTGTTCATCCGATCCTGGTGCGGTACATTTAACGCGACGTTTGGATTGGTTCTCTGTTAGATCTTCTGCTGTGTCGAGGTTTGGAAAAGTGGTGAATCGAGTAGATTTTCACCCCAGTTCGTCTAACTTTCGGTGTTCTCATTATAGAATGGTCAGCTTCCGCGCGGATTACGTGACTCGAACATCGTACGACATTCAACGTGATTATTCGGCGAACTGTTAGCGCATCCTGATCGTTCCGGACTATGTGTCGTTGAACGACCGTATTCGTCGCGCGATCAGTTCACTCAGTGTGCACCGATTGGCAGAGATAACGATGAGCAAGCGTAGAAAGTCTGTTGATATTTTCGTTGCAAATAAGCCACGTTTCGAAACCATAGATCAAAACAGAACGCACGCATGTATTATTTGCCCTTCCTTTCAGTGATGAACAAGTTATTTTTAGGCCAGAAGTGAAGCAAGATGGTAAGCGTAAATGGTGTCTTTGCCATCCTCATTGACACCTCATCGGAGATATTACAGGCTGACGAGAGAGTGCTACCGAATTGTGTGAAACTGCACACAGTCCCGAACGGATTATCTACAAGGAAGGAAGTGTAGACGGAAATCCCTCAGTCTTGAAGCGGTATTTTACACTTTGAAGGTGTAAAGCGCATTCCCTACAAACTCACACAACTTTCTCAACATGGTCTGCATGTATTCGGCAGAGGAGCTGAGACAATTTCCTCCGCATAATTCATATCGGACAACCTAACGCCAGGATGATGGTGAACACCAAACTCATTGGACTGTTCGAGCCCACCTTCCATAATGTCGTCCGTGACAAAATTGAAAAGGAAGAGGGAAATCGGACACCCTTTACGAGCATCACGAGGAGTGATGAACACTCGAGACAATTGTCCATAAACACTCACCTTACATACACATTGAGCGTACAATGGTCTCAACATATTCACAAATTTCTTCGGCAATCCCTTGTAAAGAAGACAGTTCCAGAGAGTGCAACGAACAACTGAATCTTACACAGCCTTTAGGGCCAAAAGCCACGACCGCCGGTTGCTTGTTGAAGAACGGATGCTCCAAGATCTGTCACAAGGTAAAAATGTGATCAACTTACTCTCGGCCGGACTGGAATTTTGCCAGCTCTTCACGCATATGATTTCCTTTTGACTTAGTGAGCCGAAGCAAAATCAGGCCACTGAGTAACTTGGACGCAGCAGACACTAAAATGACCCCGCCGCATTTTCACCCAGATTTCGGGCTCCCTTATTAAGAAGGGAACTACTGTTGGTATGCACCACGCATGAGGCACTTCTACAGTAGTTCAAACTGTGTGAAGTGGTTTCGTCAGTTGTGCAATCAACCTGTTCCCACTTGCAAAGAAGAAAAAGAAATAAGATTTGATCCAGGAGTCTTGTTACGCTTTAATAACCTGAGACCCGGGACAGCTTCTGCTTTCGACAGAGGACCATTTGGAACACAGTGGCTGACCATTCGGGTCCTGTCATCCACGTGGTCTGGTTGAGACCAGTTGAACGGCTCCTCGAAATGTTCAGCTAACCTTTCCAGTCGGTGTGATTGGCAGATGATAGGTAAACCATCTTTTTTTGCGCATCGTCTCACTCACACCAACTCGACGGCCAGTCCAACCACGAATAAGGAGTGATGCTCTCTGCTGTTGGCAGATAAAAAGGCCCCTTCCATCTCTTCCGACTTTTCGACGAAGTGGTGCCCACGGTCTTTGTGTATGTTCTTAATCTGCTTGCGTGTAATTTCTCGTCATCATATTCTGTACCAGGTGGAATCGAGCAACGCCTGTTCATGAGGCTTGTCTATATGACAGAAATCCAATTCTGTCGCAACCAAATACCTACTTGAGAACATACCTTCCCACAAGTTTTCATGGCTGCTGCGAATAGATTGTTAGGTTCTCTCACCTTACTCTATCTGGGCAACTTGTTCATCAGTGCTTCCTTGTAAGCGTTCTTTACATTGCGCTCACTCGAGTGCTAGTGAAGTATCTTTTATAATTACTAGCGTACCTTCTCTAGGTAAACGACAAAACAACGTAGGCACGCACAACAGCATAGTCCGAGTCCAGTGTGGCGCTACATACAAATGACTACTATATGATTCAGCGGTATCCGCGACTCAGAAGCACCCGGAAGTCCCCACGTAACACAGTACCTTTTCTTGTGTTGAAGTGCAGTGCTCATGCCTCCGTCTGAGCACTGCTGTGTGAGTAATAGTGCGAATTACAATCTTACGGGTGTAACCACTTTTTCTCTAACGGCTCCCCCTTGGTCTTCTTGACATGGTTGTAACTTGAAGGACCGAACTCCTAGTCAGCCTTGCATGCCGGATCAAAACAGCACACAAAAACCGACCACCATGTCCAGGTGGCATTATAGATCAGGTTTCCACCCATTATTCCACTAGCTTTTCATCAAGCATTGCAGAACTAGTATTACACCTGAAATACTGGGACAAAAATTCGTGTGAATGAAGTCCTTAGTATCAAGTGATCCGCACGGAAGGTACAGCATATATCAAGTTAACTTCGACTGAAAGGCGAACGATCAGGATTAATTAGACAAGTTTCAGAAATACATCTCACACGGCTTATTCAAAATGCTTTTGCTTACTGGTGAGTATTTAGGGATTTAGATAAACGGTTACTGTCGACTGTGAGGCGATTCAAGCAGTGGTCAAAGCAAAAATAAGGTGATTAGTATTCAAAGCCTGGTGTTGTCCAGAAAATGCGTTGCTGAATGGCCGTACTGAAAGACAGTATTGTTGCGCTCCTTTCCGACGGGAGCTGATAAAAAGTCTGAGTGAACAGAAAAATTATGACAAGCCACATACCATTGTCACTTCATTTTAAGGCAAGTCCCCTCGTATGTTTTCTTTTCTATTCACTAGCATACTACTTGTAAATTTTAGGTAGCTCGAACCATTCGTACTTCTAGCCAAATTACTCTGCCAACAGCCGAACATTTTGCAGTCCTGTACTTGGTATAAAACACTCCTATATATATATATATATGCACATTGACTGCCGAATTAAATGTTGAAGCAGGATTAATCTGCCCGGATACGCGCGTTAACCTTCGTTTTCAAATTACTTGATAACGAACCGAATATTTGACATATCGCGAGACAATCGCAAGTGAAGTGCTGACCCGTCTGTAGGCACTCGACAAACTGAAGAATGTGATAAACAGAAATCTACTGGTTGAATGCGGTAATAGGGGTGTGGACGCTGGCATTATGAAGTGTCAGATAACTTAATACAGACTGTTTGGACGACGCGAATTTATCAAGGATCCATGGTCAAATTATACAGCATTCATGTAAACATTTAAATAAGTGGTATACTGGTTTACGGAACACAGTCATAGTACAGTGATCCACAAAAAATACAGTGTGAATATGTTATGCAGAAAACATCAAAACTTGGTGTTGTCACTCTATACTATGTCCAGGTAACGGAAATTGTTGCATTTAAGTTAGTTCATCTTAAGGTTTTTGTGAGAGCAAAACTGTCCTTTATAAGTACAGCCAGAAGTTTGATGGGTCTCAACAACACGTTCCACGTCCGTTTGTCGGTTATTTCCTGTGGTATTGTATGCACACAGTGTGGTTAATGCTAAACGTACCAACTTGGAATAATCGGAGTGCAGAAATAAACAAACAATATTCCATGCGAATTCCATCCATTTGACAGACCCTGAACGGAGAAGACCGAACAGACATTGATGGATCATAATGGCCGAGGCTTGTTGGGGCCACTCGATATGGCTCCAACAGAACATACATAATTTTGATGAAGACGCCCGTTCCTCGAAGATGTGTAGTGGAGGCTCTCATGTCAATTTCAGTTACCTTACCTATGCCTGTTTCCTCTCACTTGGCTAGAACTCCACTGGGATTATCCCCAATCTCTTCTCCGCCCAGAGTGTGCCAGTGAAGTTCACATTATTCGGAATACTCTAAAAAATATGAAGTAATGTAAGAAAAACCTGTTGAGAGTTCACACACCAAAATCGAGGCATACTAACATGAAACAGTGAGTCTCCTTTATCCAGTGCAAAATGAAAAGGCGATATATATTGCGAGATACATGCATTTCGTTTATTCTCAACAGTTGATTACATAAAACATGCAGTTATATAGGTTTAGCACACGGCAACAAACGGTCAGTTTGACGCGCTTCACGTGGGTGAAATCAAGGTTTACTGTCACGGTAACTAAGTTGATTGCGTCTACATCTTCTGCCAAGAGAAGGTCGGCGTGTATTGCTTGATTAACAACGCCCCGAGAAAAGCCAACAACTCAAGGCTTCAATTGCGTGATAATTTCGGCATCCGACGAGATTTGCTGAAATTCATATCAAGAACCATATGGTCAAGTCACAATCAACACTTAAGAAGCAGGTATTCATCCATTCTCCTTGCACAAGAGACCACAATATTACTGATGCAAGTCAAAAGTTCAAATCACCCAGTGATTGCACTTACCTCACAGAGGAATTGCGTTCGTTACTTTCCACCCGCAGGATTAGACTTTATTGCCCCTGTTGTTCTTTCCCTGATAAATCCCCCTTTCACAACATCTATCTATGTAACTGTTGTTGCGGTGGACAGTACACTGGCAGAACGGACGGAAAACTGTCACACTGGAAGGTGGGCTAGTGTGACCTAAGACTCGGATTAGATCAGCACCCTCCACTGCAGAACACCTAATTGCAAAGACCATATATTTGACCCGCCACCTCATTCATGACCCTATTGTGCAATCGCAGCACTGAAATGTTGGTGTTTTCCGAGGCGTTGCTGATCCAACGTCTTGCACCGGCACTCTTTTGACAAAATGTGCTGATAAACTCAGTTTCGTTGCCGTGACGGTGAAGCCGTTTACCTCATCCCGATTGCACCGATGCGACGTTCGTTTATTTGGTTGCGTTTTTCGCCATATGCTAAACCTATACAACCGGACGTTTCATTCTGTGACCATTAATTGGAAAAGATCCGGATTTTACTCAACATATCATGGCCTTAACGGCAAACATCTTCGAAGTTGTTTAACCATCTAAATGTCCTTTTTAACTATCTTTTTAGATCACCTTCGTTCCTTTAATGTTGAATTACTTGTAGTTTGTGCACAATTTGTTTATCATGTCTAGAAGCTGAGTGCATTTCTCTAGTGCTTTCAAAATTCGAGTTTGGGTGATGAGTATGCTGATATTCTTTACAGAACAATGAGATGCAGCGTTTAATAAAACTTCTCACTAGTACGTTAAAAATATGTGGCAGTTGACAGTTTGTCATATAGCGTGAAATTTAACTGATGAGCTCTCATGCAGAAGATAACACTGTTAAAGACTTCCCATACTCGATTTTCAAGATGTTCGAAGGGTCTACAGAAATGACTATAACACAGTAGTTGAAGAAATTCGAGAATCGGTTGACGCAACTAAAAGAGCAAACGATTTTCGATTAAGTTTATAACATTAAAAGTATCTTGTGCTCAGTCGGTGTCGTTTTGAAAAACCATCCATTTTAACAACAAAGACTCTCTCGATCCCGGGATGAGGGATTCTCGAAAGAGGGGTCATAGACACATTTATGAAACCTTCAGTCACTATGTGCTCTTTTGGGTAACCTTCTCTAATCCACTCTATTGTGGATCAGGGGAGGATAGTGTAATACATCTGAATATTGCGTGGCCGTATACGGCTAATCTGGGATGTTAGAAAAAGAATCAGGTTAAAAGTAGCGATATGATAAATAATTGTTTTCCACATTTCTTTTTCTAGCCAGTACATTTGAAAGGTCACATCAAAGGCGAACCGCAAAATTTGAGAAATGAGTGGCAACATGTGACTTTCAAAGTAGACATTGGACCTTGCGAAACTGACTAAGCAGGACCAGAGGTAGTCTGGGCTTTACGTCACAGGGGTAGGGAAGAAGTTTTTGTGCAGCTATAGCGATTATATCTGGTATCTAGTCAGAGGGGTTGCGAGGACTGGACAACTTTCCTGTCGGAACACAGGATCACCGAATTGCATATTTTGTTTACAGTAGATTTGGCGGTCACTAAAATGCTTTGGCGGAATACATCACGTTGTGTGATACCAACCGTGTTCAGTCCAACAGTTCACTCAACTTCTAGGTTTTTAACGGAAATATCCAAGCAGATGTGGCAATCAGATCACACATTTGTCAACCATGAATACTGAATGTGCGGAGTTCCGTGAACCTGGGAACCTACTCATGGGGACTTTCTAGAAAACTGACAGTCTCAGTGTCAAAAGTCATGTCATTGTTTCACTCGCCTTAGTTACTACTCAGTACAAATACACCCACCAGCTCATTCGTTTACACCGTCTGATGTCAGGTTTCAGGAGAATTCCGGATTCAAGGAAGTCTTGGAACTGAAAACAACTTGTACAGGTATTTCCTTCTATAATTTCATACGAACACAATCAGAACGCGGAAAATGATAGAAGCTCACGTCTTCTGTTGAATTACCAGTAACGAATTTACGATAACACCGTTTACTACGAAGAAACTAGCAGGACAAGTAGTCGGTTGGTAGGTTAAGAAGGATTACTAAGTTCATGTCATCTCCAAAATGTTTCATTCTAGTAGGCATAATCGGTTTGGGGTGGCTAATTACAACTGCCTCACCCAACGGTGCGAATGTTTTGGTAGTGTATATGAATAGGATTCCGAATGCGCAGGTTGCACCGAAAAGTGATCAGTGTTAAGAACATGTCAAATGACTGTAACCACTGGTTGTTCGCGTACTTCAATGACGCCGTCGTTCAGTGTTAAAAAGAACATGCACCTGATCGGACACGTGTCATCGTTACCTAGACCACACCAATCTGCAGTTTGGCCCTTCAACTATCTAAGACATCAGAACAAGAGCTGTGAGAGGGGGCATTTTTTGAAAATAGTCTGTTTTCATTTGGCTGAGTTACAATCCATCGTAAAGAAAACCATCTCCTTGTACATTTTAATTTTCTCGACTCCCTCTCATTCCACTTTGATCCGCGTCGTAACCAACTTCCGTTCTCAATTTGTGACGTTTAACCCTCATCTCCCACCCATTAAGCTTGATTCGCCTGATTTATTTTCCATCGTTGCCGCATTTAAGGTTAACTGTCATTCGGAATAACACACCCCACGCTTATGTTAATCAATCAGTAGGTATCCATTTGTCCGCTATATCAATTGGAAAAAGAAGCTATCAAAACGATACCTTCGCTGAAAATCACAAGTTCGGAAATCGTCAGTTATGTTAAGTTGGAGAAAGCAATCACTTTTTTATAGTGTCCACTGATACAACAGTGGTTAACCATTTCCTTCCGGGCATACACAGCTGATGACGGACCATACTGGAGTCTGGTGCTTTCTTTAGAGATGGACTAGTCAAGCTGTCAATGACAGTGGCTGGTGCGAAGTTTATAGTAATCAACTTTCACAAATCTCCAATCAACAGCTTAACCATCCCCATTTGGTCAAGAGAGGTCAACTGCTTCAACCTAACTGGAAACCCTGATCACAAAGTTATCAATCGGAATGAACGAAGTGGTTTCCTGTAACCGCCTATCGTCGTGATCTGTTTCATCGAATACTGTTCCTAGGACGTTGCAGTTAGATAAGACTCGTTGAACACGTTTGTTGTGTGATTGATAGAGTGGGTGGTGGCGCGTTTGATTCACAATCCTGATGGTCAGATGACATCTTTCCGTCTGAACTTGTACACTTACCGCTGACAGGCTCTGAGTCCATTGATACCTTCCTAAGTTGGCGAACGGAAACTATTGTTTAAATGCTAATATTAGGGTAGAGCGAAAGTGATATTCGATCCACAAAACTCTTTTCTTTTCGCAGTCTCCTCGGATGAAAATTGATTTGCCCTACTCTAATAACAAATGAAACATTTGAAATAATATTCATGTCTTTGTACATCATCCATACGTGATAAAAGCTGTAGCAAACAGAGTTTATTCAGCCTAATTTTCCTGAAAAAATCCGTTATTCTCGTGTTTTTCCCTAGAGGGAACTCTCCATTAGTGCATAACCTTTATTAGACGCTGCCTGGGACGCTGGTCCTGGGTCACCTAAGACAACCATACCCACTATACATTACTACTGACTGAAAAGTGCGCATTACCGCATTGTCGTTGTTAAAACCTGCCTCAACGTATAAGTCCCCTTAAAGTGTAAATATTGTTCAAATCAAATCAGCCAAATTATTAACGGCTTGGTATCAATATATAACTAAACTGATAAGTACTAGGCCAGCTACAGCCAAACTGAGAAAATGCGTAACCTATCAATTAACGAGGTATTTTGTTAGAAACCTTATTGGCAGTAACGACCTACTGGTTACTTCTGTGTTAAATAGAACGATTTATCTCGGTGAGATTTTCTAGCTTGTAGACTAAAGTTCTGACTAGGCTAACTCCGTACATTGCAGCTTTCTGAGGTGTGTGATTTGCAGAATTATCTTATGCTCATTAAGCGCATCACAGGTTCCCAGACATTCTGATAATCGCTAACGCTAGGTCCTCACTGATCGATCGGACCAATGGAAATCATTTGATCTTACTAATTAGCCAAAAGAACTGTCAAGCTGTAAGCTTGCCAAATTCGTCTAAGCCTGGACGCTTTGGTGACTAATTCTGTTGTTATTAGTTTCAGCAACTGTTACTAGTTTCCATCTAAGCCACCACCGGACCGCAAACTATCTTGACCACGGTTTGAAACAGCCGCTGCTTAATTACCCGCAACCAAACAAACTTCATTGACGATTTTCTAACACACCAATAAACGTTATTTTATTTACTGAGTCGTAACTTATTATACGAGCTAATACAAGAAAACGAGTTTTGTTGATCACGCTGTTATGCTGATGGAGTGTACAACTGAATATCTGTGTAAACCAACCAGTTTAACCTTACTACTAAAAGTTTTGCGAGTATAACTTTTTTTCTGTTCCTCGCTTTGTAAACCGCAATGTACAGAATTACATTAATAAGCTTCTATGTTAACTGAAAGGATAATATATGCATGTTATTGTTTGGTTTTTCTGCGGCTGGACGACGCTTAAGCTCTCAAGCACACTTTCTGATTCAGATTCAGTTAGAAACAAAGATTTGAAAATATGCCACATCAAATAACAACCATACTCTAAATGATGGACCGTGGTGCACACTGATTCTTGATTCGAGCACGAACTACGTGGTTATCCACCACATCCTAAAGCATGTCAGTTACTCGTGACACCAGAATTTGTCTTTTGGTTTATTCTGCTTTCATGGAATCATGACGAAACTCGTGCACAGTGAAGATCCGGAGGACTACGTTGGTTTAGGCTGCAACTCTTGAAGGTACAACTATGTCAGAGAGGCGAATAAGAAATGGGCAGTTTGTAGCCTACACTGATGTTGAATTAGTCTGACTGCTTTGACAGTGGAAACAAAATGTGGATTGTGACCTATGAATACCAGAACAGCAGGGGATTTGAGGCAAGAGCTGGGGAATATTATCTGAAGGCAATAATGTGTACGGGTCATTGGTAGAAAAATATTTGTGGGTAACAAACGTTTTTGGTTGTCTTCAACCAAGTTATTTTAGGTAAATATTTTCGACGAAAATTATTGGATCAAATGCTCGTGGCCAAGTGTACAAAGAGGTATTATCCCAGCCCGTTTAGGAAAATGTAGTCAATATTCAAGAAAGTTTCCAGTGATAGGTAACAATGACGGTCACTTCATAGTTAACGACATTCAGGTGATCAAACATCTTTTGTTCACATATAAAATATTCACTCAATAAACTTTGACGGTTAATTTGTTCCTTTCCAAACTCTAAGTTCAAGTACGTTCCAAAGCGATAAACGTGTGCCATTACTCCAAACGGAACCTTGTCTGAAAGTCATAGTGTTTGGAAGGAAAACAGTGTTTGGATTCAAATGGCTGAAGACGTGAACAAAAGCGAGTTAACTTTTGTGACGTAATCAAACGCTCGGCTCCTTTGGACTGAGAATACTTGCTACTTTCGCCAAAAGTGATGGTTAATGGTTGATTTTATTGCAAATATATATATATGATATATATAACGCATATACACATGCATACGCATAGAAACCTGTCTTGTCGTGGTAAGATTACAATGAACAATGTTTTGGCTGATTTTGTAACGGATATTTTTTTCTTCGTTTCATGGGGAATTTCACGTCTCTGGATGATCATCTACTCGTTATAAATGACCAGCATGAACTCAGTGGAAGTTTCTGTGAACGCTCCGGGTTGATTCCACTTCCTACGTTGGACTTAAACTAGAAAATTTCAACTGAAAACGATAATTTCTAAAACAATGTGACAGAGATATACCGTTTACTAATAAAAGTACGAAATGGGAAAAGTTTGTATCGTATGACACGTAAGCATTTAAAACTAGGTCGTTTCCGGATTACAGAAGATTTCGGTCTAACGGTCGCTTTGAAGTTCTTCCAAACAATCAACACTATGATTTTGGGTAATACGGTACCCTTATTGGTTTTGACTCAGATTTTGTGAATTTAGAAACCTTCTTTGTTGGCAGGTGTTACGCAAATGGAGAACAGTATTTTCGGAAATCTCATAAACACCACACAGTCGCTTGCTTAATTTGAGTAAATTAAAGGATGTGGAAACGTTTCTAATCACCTGCCATGGGCAAGTTAGATTAATTACAGTGATGCAGCTCTCAGTTTTGCACATAGTTAGCACATCATGTTTTTGAAGATATTAGCACCAGTGTACAAATCGATATAAACACCAGTATTCATCCCGTAATCATATGGTGTTTATGAAAGTTGGTCAAGATTATCACCAACTGGGCGTAATCCATACTAACGAGTTGATGACCTGTTGTGTTCAGTTGAATGTGTATACAAACCAGCCGTGTGATTCAAATGTTGTGGTCAAAACAATCGAGAACTGAAATCACAATCAACAGCTAGAGTGGCCGAATTGGTTATCAGTTATTCCGTCCCGTATGAGTGTCACTAGTAAGCCACATCAAGTTTAGTTCATTTAACAGAATCGCATCGGGATTTTGTACTTCCAAAACTCCAATATATATCAATATCTCACAATAGCACATGGTGGAGTCACTATGGATCTGTTGAACTGAATCACAGACGAAGAATCAATAAAATTATTTGGAAGCCTTTATACCACATTCTGCAACTTTTTGTTGAGCGAAATCTTCACTCGAATTAATTCTGATTTAAGTACGCCTAGCCTTATTTTCCAAGAACGCTATTAGACACAGACATGTGATGTGAATTTCTAAGACCACTACCACTCAACTGTCAGTCTATCACTTACAAATCTGTCCAAATCTGAGAGACTGAATTGGCTAGACTTAAAAAACAGACGATCGTGGTTGTGGGTTACTTTCTTCTTTCTTAGAGATATGTTTTCTCTTACTGTTCTCGAAAGCAACCTTGTAAGTAAAAAACTTTGCAAGACGCTAAAAACACGTTATATATTTTTTAAAATTGCAGTATTTCGGCAGTAGAGCTCAAGTCTAGTAAACATGTTCCACGAGCTCAACATTGTTAAAGTGCCACAGTTGTGTTGCGTCTACCGGTGTGTTTTGCACAACAATGAGTTAATTCTAATTTACAGTCAAGTCCCACCATTTAGCATGGCCTTCCGTTTGAAAACATTAGGGAGATTCAGACCTTTCGTGAATCAAGAAGACACGAAGAGACCGACTTATTTTCAAAGCAGGAACATCCTCTGCAATATGTATACGTTATCTTGTAGCACTTCCACTTAAAGACGTCGGATATGTTTTCAATATATCGTCCCGGTGTTCACTTCAGCTTAGAACGGGCTGAAGCTAACTGATAGATTTCATCCGCTGACCTTCTGTTGACCGTTGTTATGCTGGTCCGCAGGTTTAAGTGACCGATCCACAACCTTTCATTTTTATTCTGCTTGTCTGTTTACAACCGTTTGCCCAACTATGAGCTGCACAACATAGTGCTCACTAGTAAGCTACAATTAGCTGGAAGTAAATGTGGATTATAGTTTCCATGTAGTCATCAGTCGTCTAGTTGGCATCAACATTCAGCTCTACAAGGATAGATGTCACGTCGTCCTCCATTGTTATACACTTACTCGCTGCAGAGCGCTGGAAAACGATTAACAAATACTCAGGCTATCACAACTGCATAGACTTGAATACAAGCACGTGACACTGGAACCTGCACCGTACTCGTGGTGTTGTGTTTCATATATTTTTTAGGGCGGTGTTTGATCGAAAAAGTGTTTGGCATGTTCCTGCTGTGTGGTTTAATCGTAATTTCTCGAATAAAAACGGCGGTAGGGGCATATAAATTCATTCCATTTTACGCAAGAACAAACGAACCAGTTTCTATTGGAATCACTGTAGTTTTGCTAGCACGAAATCTTGTGCTCCTCCCGTCTAACCTTTGGTTTTTCAAAGCAAAACTGGTTTGGACAGAAAAACAGTTTTTCATTCCAAGTACTAATATCTACTCAGCTCTAGCGCAACTTCCGTGATCAGAAATACGTTGAACCATCAAAAATGCCCCCTTACACACTTTAAAAGTTGCAAATGTTTCCCTCTTTTTATTTTCCGGATATTTGAACCCCGTTCGCTCTGGGCGCATCTTCCCAAGCCCAGTTCGCATCGTTATTGTTGGTCTTTTCAGGGTGATGGTGAGTTTATCAGTGATGCTTACAGTGAGGTCGCGTGTAGATCTCAAAAACCACGGCGCATCCCACTTTGACAAGAGCGCTTAGCCTGAGACCTAGTTTGGAGACATTTAATGTCTTATATGCGTGTCTGTGTGTTTTCGTGCAACTCATGTGTTGGCCCACGTCCACTTCACTACAAGCGCAACGGTATGAAATGCAGGACGTGAACATAGGTTTGAGTTTGCGTGTGCGGCGAACACAAAAATCCACAGGAAACAGAAGGAATCTGCGGCTGATCGAGGCTGTCAAACATTCTCTTCGAATAATTGCTCCTCCAGTTTTACACTTTCAAGAAAACTAAATTCACAAGGTAATGATCGGCATGTAGCGGTTGATGTTTTGAGTTAGTGATTGGGCTCGTTAGGTGTTGAAAAGTCATTTTCTCAAGACTGAATGCAAAGTATGTGGCATGTACAAACTACGGAAACAGCTCAGTTTTTTAGTAATGTAGTCCTGCATTTCTGTGGGAAAAAAACGGACCTACGGCAGATCACATCACCGAATGATGTGGTGATAGATTATTGGTAGTAAACTGAGGAATGAATCAGATTTCAATTAAATGTGGATACGCTGTATGGAGCTAACTGAATCAGAACTCTTCTGTTCACTACATCTGTATTGTGATTATTGTAGCGCTCAAGGTTGATATCCGAATCCGTTTAATGAATGTTTACTTGTTTGGTATTTGTACTCATATGAAAACATATTTTTGCTCACAAATAGTAAGATAGCTACCGATGAGTAGTCGGGGATTTGGTTTATTTTCAGGCGGACCATTACTCAAATTTGATCGTAGCGTTCGCGTTCAGATAGACTTTACAGACAACTTCTTTCGAAAAGAAGCACCAGACTCGAGTTTCGCTCCCATTAAAGCTCGTCAGTAGTGCATATCCTTGCCATGGCCGGGATTTGAACTCCGGCCATTACAATCATGAGGCAACCGTGTTGACCACTGCGCCATTGACCTCACATTAGGCACGACCGAATTATCCAATCTTAACGCTCAACCACTCTCGGTTGTGAGCAATGATCAGGTTGCCCGATTGTCTCGAGAGGAGACACAGTTACTGCCTGTTAACTCCAATCGATAACCCCGCGATTAGGACTTCCGAGATCACTGATCACATTGAACCTCCAAGACGATATTTTGGATTACTGATGAGTAGTCGGGGATTTTGTTTATTTTCAACTTGACCGTGAATATTCAGCGACAATGTGTGGAACATTTGTAGAGTCACTTCAAATTTCACGATATTTATCGTTTAATTTTGATGTTAGTTAGCTAAAAGTAACGTGAACTTTGAGTTAAGGTAATGAGATAAAACATTCACCTGAAGAGCTGTTTCATAAAACTAAAGAGATGAAGTTCATAAGACTACGCATTTGCTCACTGAAAGAAAATGGTTCTAACAATTTTTAGTTACACGAGGATAACGGCATGAACGAAATTTTTGGACAGGCTAGACAAAAATCACAAACGGGATAAATTTAATACAATCGCATATTCGGATTTCCAGTCTTATCATGGAAAGGACTGCCAGATTTCGGCACATATCAAGCTAAGCGGGTAACAGCAGCTAAAGAGAGAACGCATCCAAACGATTACCGCTGAACTCAGCCGGCGGCGTAGAATGCAATTTAGACAAACCCGAATTAGGAGGGTGAGTTATGTGGCATAGAATCATGAATGTAAATTATGTGCAGGTTTCTCAAGTAGTATTCTACTTCCGCTTAGTAAATACCTAAAAAAGTTGCTTGATCGAAAGCTTCGTTGCACAAGCGAGTCGTCTGCTTGACAGTTGTGGGGCTAATCAAAATTGCGACCTGTACCTCCGAATCAAAGCGGCAAGTGCGACATCTATCAGCTGAGACAAGTGCTATCACATGTAAAAAAATTACAACCACTTTCAAGCACAGAAGCACACCACGGACAGCAATGAAGCACAAAAGGCTATAGTACATAAATTTGTAAACGTTCATTCTGACGCGAATGGTGCACAAGACAAGACTAGTTGATAAATAAGGTTCAACTGGGATCACCATGTGACGGTCCAAGGTGCGAACAAAGAACCCATACGTCTAATTTGTGGCCTACATGAACATCGCAATGTAAGTACACAAACTCATGCCAGTTGATGATCGCCTATTTTGGAGTTGAGTTTGCACATCGATGCTGCTCGAGATAAAGTAAACAGTCTTAAAGAAACCCACCACCGTTTTGCTGAAGTCATCAACCGATTGTTATTGGTGTGCCGTATGAAGTTTGAAAACTTTTCCAAACAAACCGTTCGTAACACCAAGATCAGAACTCTTCGTTATCCGCGGAATTATCTCTCACGCTCAGTCAATATGAGTGTATTTCCTAGTGATGGCTTAAAGCATATGCACAATCTCTCGTCAACTCAGTTCACACAAACGCAGCTGGATGTCCTCTCCCTTGGATTGAAGTTTAAAATACCACCCAAAGAAGTCAACAAGTTGAACGCGCAAGTGCAATTTCAATATATGTACGATCAGTTGAAAGACATGACGCCCACGTCTTCCGATGAGACGGGTTGGTTCCGCGCAAAATTGGTAGATATTTCTACTCAGTTTATATCAGCACCTATTCGTCAGCAGTGTTGTCTGAAACAGGAACACGATCAAGCCATGAAATTTTTGAGAGGAATGCAATACGTGGTGTTTGTAAAGCCGAATAAAGATTCTGGTGTCGTAATCATGAACAAGGACGAGTACATGATGAAAATGAGTACCATTTTGGAAGACCAACGAAAGTTTAAGAAAGATAAGACGAGTGAAAATAACATACTGTTGGAAAAGCAAATAGCGAGACAACTTCAGATACTGCTGTTGCACGGCCACATATATGAAAATCAATATAGGCAAATGAAGCCAATCGGCACGGAAACGCCACGAATGAGAGGTACACCAAAATTACACAAGGATGGAACAGCCCTGCGACCAATTTTGTGTATGAACAATTCGGCATATCATAAAGTTGCTCGATGGCTGGTTGAAATTTTGACCCCATTTGTAAACTGTTATCTCCCCATTGCCTAAAAGATCCTTTTGAACTAGCTGAGACATTAGAACGTGTGTCGGTGTGTTCACAAACTATGTATTCCGTTGACGTGGATTCCCTTTTCACTAACGTGCCTCTTCATGAGACAGTGGAATTTTTATGTGATTTTATCTTCAGCCAAAACTGTGATATAGGTATTCCACTTGAATATCTTAAGGATCTCATTTTATTGGGTACAGAAAATATCAGGTTCAATTTTGAAGGGCTTTCCTATAGACAAGTAGATGGAGTGGCTATGGGTAGTCCATTAGGCCCAACATTAGCCGATATCTTCTAGGGAATGATTGACAACAGGTCTCTGATAATATTGCCGAAAGCTTATTGTACAAGCGGTATGTTGATGATATTTTGATTTTTACGGATACTGATCAATTTGATTTGTTTTTCAATCTTCTTAACTCTGTTCATCCAAACCTATCATTGTCTCACAAAAAGGAATCAAACGACAGTTTGGCATTCTTAGATGTACTCATCACTAGGAGTGGGGATGGAAAATTACAGCGATCGATTAATCGGGAAGCAACATGGGGCGGACAATACCTACAGTTCTCCAGCTTTGCCTCGATTGCATACAAACGGGGTTTGATCAAAACTATATTTCATAGGGAACAGAAAATGCTGAAGGAAACGCTGCTGGCAAACGGATATCCTGAATAGTCCATAGATATTCACAGCAAGGCGACCAAATGCAAGGAACCAGTGCAAACAGCTCAGAAGAAAGATATATTTTTATTTTTGCAGTTCAAATGTGATCATCTGGCAAACGACATCAAGCACAAACTGAAGTGTGCCCTATCCCGGACGTGTACGGCTGCTCAATTACTTTTGGTTCAAACCACCAAAGGACTAGTTCTACACAATCGCGAACGCAGTCGGTATGACCATTCTGTCTCTCACGTTGTCTATCTGTTCACTCGCAGTTGCGGTGACGTTTACATAGGCAGAACAGACCGACGGCTATCTCAGCGTGTGGCCGAACACCTCCCAAACTGGTTAAAACAGCGCATGACACAACTGGAAACCGATGGATCGGTTACTCAAAGCCCCGCATCATCGATTGCCAGACACATCATGATAACAGGTCACCAGGTGGTCCCACTGAACACTTTCAAAATTTTGTTACGTCAGCAGAACCTGAAGCTACTGGCCTTTAGCGAAGCCATGCTGATTAGAGCTCACCAGCCGACGCTATGTGCACAAAAGTGGGTGAAGCAACCTATAGGGTTGCCGTGGTGGTGATGACATAATACGTGGTGTGATTGTATGCGTGTCCATACCCTGTCTATCTCTAATTGTCTGTCATATATAACTTGCATGTTTTACGTTTGCGACTGACGAGAGTAAACGAAATGTTAGCAAATCGCAACATGTCTTCTTTCTGCGCTGATGAAGTTATTGGAGGGAACCCTGTGTTTCAAGTTTGCACAGTGTACATTTTCTAGTTTAAATCTCCTGAAAAAGGCTTTCCCAGAGGGTCGAAACGTTGCGAAACGAGTAACTATTTTTGTTTTAACTAGTGGTGGCTTAACCAAGGAATTACTTAATGATGAAAATCAGCATAACGCAGATTATCTTTTCTCACACTCATTTTTCTGACGGTTTGGAAGTAACATTCCATATGTATTCAATAAACCTGACGCAGCACACGTCACTTTACATCTGTAAGTCACATGGTAGGTCGCAAAACTGAATTTACACGAAACCGCACAAAAGAATAGTGTAGAAACATTACTTACGCGAGAGCTTACTGAATCGCAGTTACGAATAATGACAACCTATACTTCTCCGTTCACCGCGAAGAACAGCCCCTTTAACTAACCTCCCAGCATCAACTTTCATAAAGCCAGCAACTTTTCCGCCGAGTTTTTAAACAGTGCGTTAACATTGTACCCACCAGTTCGGTTGCCTCCGGACTGTGCCTATTAATGTTAGATTCTGTTTGATGTGTGTGAGCGCTCTGATCATGGTTGAGTGTTGTATTGGGTGATGCTTCAGGTATCACTGGGTCTATCATTTGCGTGTTATGATATTACGCTGTGTACGTCTAGAGATTCACTTGTAGATGGTCTACATACCCGCATCTTTATCAAGTTTACTGTTTGTTGATCTGATTCAAAATGATGACGATTTATGGTAATATAAAATTTTTGGGGAGCTTAAGAAACAGCTTTTGTAAGAACCAATGGGGGGAATGGAAAAATCTAATTTCACAACCAGTACAATAATCTGAAGGCTGGATTTTTGTAAAAGTCCAGCCAAATATTCGATAACAGCAGATAAGGATAGAATGTACACAAAGAGCAGATTATTCCTGGATATAACTGGGGGCGCGAAAATATATTCAGGTAGACTTGCATTGAGATAGTGAACTGCGTCGCATAGCACTCTGAATGTAAATATCTTGCAGACTGAAGAGTTAGGGAAACCCATTAAAACAACACATTGATAACATAAATCTTTACTTCGCCATAAAAAAATAACTTACCAGTTCCAGAGTAAAAACATAAAGGCTTGCGACAGCAATTCCGGGAAAGCGACAAGTGAACAATTCACTCCGCGAGAGAACTCAGGGAAAACGGCACTTTAGCTGACGTCATTAACACGCGGTTTCGTTCAACTGCTTAATATACGTTACAGTCTCTACGGGTTGTTGGAATTACGTTACGTTCGCTTTGAACGCCAGTTTGTCAGAAGTGGCTAGAGTAAAACTATGAGGAATTTTTGTACATTTAGTTTCTAATGAGGATTCACGTCCTCAGTGGGAGTAAAAATAAGTTTGGTAGTTTAACAGTGAAGCTGACAATGACTTATTTCTTATTTTTATGACACAGATTAGATAGTACTGTGAAACATGCGAACAGTGGTCTTAGCCAGAAGTAGAATCCACGTTGTCTGTTTGCTACGAGACATCAAGTGCATATGGCCAGATAAATGGAATTCGCCGTTGCTTTTGCCAAATTATGTGAGTGTACTGCACACTGATGGTTAACATATGGCTAAAACCGTTGTAAAACGACAATTGATGAAAATATCGCTGATTGACAATGCTCAATAAAAATGGGCCCCCGACAGGCTTACAAAAAATAGAGACGATTAACTGTTCACTCAGTGAAACGAACAAACTAGTACTTTGTTGACTGCTCTATCAAAACTTTTACGTCTGTCGGCAAACGAATCTCCAGTTCTTGCTTGCAGGAAAACGACGGAGGTGATCTGGCGGAATAACTGTCAAATACTTCAGGGTCTTCATCCGAATGAACTTCAGACGCCTAAAATATATCACTGGATAGGAATATTTTTAGGATGGACCAGATATCTGGTGCATATATCACCATGGTCTTTTAAAGGATGCTCGTAAAAACGTATTAACGGAAAGCGGTTTGATATGATGTGGAACGTTCAAAAGCCGTTCTAAATAAATCGTTCTCCTTCGAAAGAAAGAAAAACATAACAGCCTAAAAACACAAACTTAGGGTTTTCTAATCCGTCATCTACTGTTAAAAAGCTCCATGAAATCACTATTATCCAACAGGAAAACGCGAAAAATACACTTATTCCACATATGACCATCGAAAGAAAGATTTATAATAAACGGGTTGCAATTCAAATGCGAACTTTGTGGAGTGATAGAATGACAAGTATAGAATATTGAACTTATTTTTTCCTAGTCCGTCCAACCGGAAAATGCTGTGAACTAACAAGAATCATACCGGTTACTCAATGCCTATACAAAGTACGCTATGAACAAACAATGAAGTTTTCATACATAAGTGGACGAATTGCAGATTGTTTATTTGTGCACCTCAAACATAAAACACAATCAGTTTTGTCAAGGAACGTTTTTCATAGTCATGATTAAAATAACGTGGTGAAATCTCAGCAGAACATTCTGGAATATCTTGAAAAACAACTATCTGAAGCAGCACTTCATGAAGAACCATGACTTGGGGGCTAAACCATTTGATAAAGGTTATCCAAAGTAATTGTCCATCCGTAAAATTTTGTCACGGCATATACAGAAAATAGGAAAGTATGTGAGTTTCTGAACCAACGGAATAGGTGGCTTACAAGGGGCTGAAGAGTTTGAGGACAGGAAGTAAACACGAGTCGCCTGACCTTGAGGAAGCTAGCATCAACATAAATTAGGCATGTCACACCAGTTATAAATATGCGTGTGTTATCAGAACGAATTTTGGTGGGTAAACCAATTGGCAGCTGGGACAAGCTGTTCAACCCGAGTTGAGCTTCGAGGGAAGCAGGCTGAGAACAACATCAAAGGTGGCATAACAAGACAGAGAATTTCAACCATAACGTCGTTTTCAAGGTACTTTGGTAGCAAGATTTCAAAAGAATCTCGTCGAATAGCCACGTTCAACTTGTTTCAGACTTTAATCATCATGGCAAACTGCATGAGGTGCAAAGTTAGTTGGGTGTGATCTGAAAAATACCGACTATCTACTGATGTTGTTTTATTTGGTGGGATTCGCTTGCATTGTTCTTGAAATTTACTACAAAGGCAGCAGGCCCAGTTTATCGAACTCATCTAGCGGAACCATACCAGATGACCCAGAAACAAACTGACTGAAACTTGGAAAATTTTCATCGATGCGCATTTGACTCAAATGAAAAACCTTATCAACAACTATGATTCTTTTAACTGACCGAAGTGTACATTTGGTTCTTTTCTTGACAGACTACGAGTCGATCGTTCAAGTATGTTTACACGGTATTCACTTGCAGTGATTTCTGGGGACGGACCGGCGTAGTTGTGTATAATCTTAATTTGTAAGTGCACCCAACCGTGTCTTTTTGTTATCGTGACGCGACTGTATTTTTTCTGTTATACTGGCGTCCAGCCTGTTAACAATAGATCTGCTCAAGTTTCGTTCTGCTTCAGACGACTTAGCAATGAATTACCAAATGTCCCTTTGTATATTGTGGCCTTCTGATGAACAAATCAAATGTTCCAATGCATCAGCTTCGTACTTGAATGTAAGTCATTCAGAGATGAATTACTTCGACAACCACACAATTATCCTTATCTGCACGTCTGTTCGTTAACTAAAACACTGGTGAATATAAAAAAACTTGTGTGCTCAACTCGAAATGGTTCCATCTGAAAGTGATCATCGGACAAACTTGATAATGATTTTACGGATCATTGCATGGATTATTCAAGGTTGTAAGTGAACGAAAGTCAACGATTACTTTTTGCTGCAAGTAACAATGTACTCGAGGGCCAGTCTGGTCTGGTGCTAACCAACTATGTTCATTTTTGATTTTTCTTTAGATCGCTCCATCTTGTGTTTAAAAGACACACCTGAAAATATCCTAAACAAGCTAACCTCTTCATAAACTAAATAATTGACATGTTCGCCCATGGGATCTGGGTGTATCGCGCAATTTCATATTAATGACAAGTTCAGTAAACATCGTTCAAAAGAGGTGTTACTTGTGTTCCCAAATTCATAAGACCGTGATGACTGTACCTTGATAGTAATGCGATTTGTCAGAAGTGCTTCGTACAAGTAAGCAATCTGATTGTCAGTGTCAATAGTTCCATAAATTACCATCAGTAATCACCAGACTGAGTAAATTTTTAAGGGCTATTTTGGAGTGAATTTCAAAGTACGTCAAATGATGAATCGCACGACCTTTGAAGCCAGTCTGAATGTTATTGTCAGTGTACACCAAACGGTTTGAAGTTCATAAGTAGGGAATTTCAAGATTAGGCACCCAAAAAGTACAACCAACGGAGAGTACGGAAAAGTGTTTGGAGCCAAAACGGTTAATCTTTTAAGTTCTAGACCAAAGCTGCACAAGTTGCGGTGCTTTTCAAATTGCATACACCTAACCAGCTTTCAGAATAAACGATGCGATGATCTTAACACTGACTCTTTCGTTCGCATCAATTTCAACATCTTAATCAAAAACAGTCATATTGCTTCCGAGCGTTGAATATTTTTCTTAGCTGGAATGAAGAAAAGCTACTGTTTGAGATGTGCAACCCACTTCTAGTAAAATTGATGGGGCCGAACGTCTTTACACTCACTGAATCTCTCTCTAGACATTAACCGAAAGCCTGGGATACTGGGTTATAATGTCAGTTCATAGTGAAGTTATCATAACAGCGCGAGAAGATCCATTCAGCAGCATCCATTTAAATACATGTCAGAGACAGTTCGAGACTAATTAGTACATGAGTGCTCGTACCTGTGTGGAATATTGGTATTTTTCGGCCAAAACCTCAGTGTTTCAATGCACTTATATGTAGAGACATATATGATCGCGCGTTAATTACTTTGCCTCTTACTGGCTTTAAACGAGCATGTCTGTCATCCTGTCTTTTAAGATTAGATCTATCAGTTTTTAAGAATAATCGAAACTCGCACTGTACAACGGCTCGTAGATTAAACTGCATATTTACTGTGCTTATTCCTTACTCCCATTCATATAATGACCGAGACTGCGAGATTCTTACTGATTTCTTCAACGATTACTCAAAAGAGATGCATATAAGTAAGTAACTTGCAAATATTGATTAGATGCATGAGAGCACGTAAATCTCAAGACAAATTGAACAAACCAGGGGATTTCAGAGATGCAAAAAGTGTTGTGATTATCTGTTTCCAGCTCAGTTACAAAACCTCTCAACATTATAGGGATAACTCAAGTGTAACTTTTTGTAAGTAACTTTGAAAAGTGATACTTTTATTGCTACTGACTCTGATAGTGGCTAGATTAAATTGTCTCCCTTGTTTCGGTTGGTTGAGTTAATCAGTTGGGAAAACGTTAGATAGCTGAACAATTTTCACGGAAGAACGCTTCTTTGGTTAATCCGAGATTGACTGTGTTGAAACAAGCCCACATTTTAGAATGTCCTGGTTTTAGGCCCTTAGAAATAAATAACAATTCGTTCAGCTAATTCTTGCCTGTTTTGGTTTTATTTCATTAGATTCGATGTTTCATTCACTTTAATTTTGATTTAGCCGCTAGTACAGTTCGGATTTGTTTGCTGTGAAAATGAGATCATTAATAATTAGTACTTGTTTGTGGGACGCAACTAATTTTTGTGATAAGTCAATCTTGAAGGTCAAAGATATTCTGATGCAGCTGGAGAGTTTTAACTGACGGACTGTAAAAGCGAAGCCACTAGCAAGCTGAAGGTTACGCAAATGATAACTCTTGATGGAACTTCCAATCATTAAGGCTTACAGATCAACCTGACAACAGTCAGAAACATCGTTGTGCCACTGATAACTTGTTCGAATTACCAGTGAAACAGGCTTCAATCACTGGACGAATTTACTGTTTAGATTTTACTGTGAAAACTCGAGTAGGCAGGCTAGCAAACATTGTTTCAACACCTAGGTCCACAATTTCAAACCAGTGATTGCTGACAGTTTTGGAAGGCAGATTTATTTCATCAGTACCAACAATACACCAAACTTGACTGGATAAATTTTGGGACAAACGGGCAAGGTTGTTCGTTTTGCCCTACCACGTGTTCGCTACTTTGATGTGTCCGTCAAACTGCTGGCAAAATTTCAGCCAATCGTGTTTCTCTTAGTGGCAAAAGAAAAGTAAAACTGATTATCATATTTCACCGAATAATCACGAGAAGTCGTCTGTTACACTGCGATACCTCCGATATCAACATAAGTGTTTTTAATCTACACACTTTAAATTATGTGAATACGGTCGTGAAAAATGACCATAACAAATATCTCGCCTTGTTTTGATTACTTCTCAAGGGCGGGTATTTCCATACAGGGCGCTTAAGGCCACAGTCGGTGTAGTTCGTTGCTAGCCATTGTTTGCTAGGTGGGGATTCCCGTTGGTTGTAATTAATGAATCGCCATCTCCCCAGCATCGATTTTGGGTCTGTCATATTCATCTGTTTTATTGAAACCAGCGCGTTGTATCAAATCTTTTTACCATGCAGTTTTTGATCCAGATTTCCTGCATATCAAATACACAGCGACTGTATACTCAGCGCTAAGCAGACTATCACGAACGAGTGTGACCAATCGATAGTAATGTATATCTGTTCCGTGTTGTATGAGTGACTTCGGTTACTAGATTCGTGTAATTAGTCTTCACATCCTCTTTGGGTAACAATGACATTTTGTCGGTGAAATAATTTCGCTAATGAAGTTTGCTTTCTGTCACATGTAGTGAAAACGATAAAACTGAACATTCGCACATCTTCATTTGTGTTTAATGCAGGTGGATCAATGCTGGAAAATATAAATACAAACTCAAAACAGTTGATTCAGGTTAACTAGTAAAAACATTTACTTTCTAGCAATACTTCGCATACGCAGATTTTCAAAATTCATACTTCTGTAATGCGGAACCTCAAGTTAGCCTTACACCCTTAATTGAAAATATGTCACATGGTTTGATGACTACCATCCCTTGGCTGTATTCAAGCTTACTGGTTTGGTTCCCACTGTTTGGCTTCTTACATTCAATAGTTAGATATATAATGTGCGCCAGGAAAATTTGGTGAACATAAATTTTACGGTCTGAGTATAACGGAAGGACGTAAAACCTGCTAGTCCCGGCCACATATAAATCCGTCAACTTTTGTCCAATATACAATCCTAGTGAATACCAGTTTTACTCGTTTGGTCAACAGGTTCTGCTAATGCGGCTAGTAATGAAAAATGGTGGTCATATTTTTCTGTTTGTTCATATTCTAAATTTGCCTGTTACCCAACAGTGGGATGAAAATACACATATTCTGATGTAATTTAATTGATCGTAAAATTAGACCAGCCATCTAAATTCATTTGATGCCTACTTTCTGCATTGTAAGCACGTTAACTGAGTAATGACAGAGACAAGGATTCTTCACCCGTACAGACTATTTGACACCAAACGTATATCATCATATGAGCACGATGTGAGTAGATCAATAACATTGTTGCTCATCATCTACCCAGTAGATCGTCAGTTCAGTGTAAAGGTTCATAACGCCGTCTGTTTTATATCACGCCGTTCCTTACCGAAAGCCAGCTATCGTTTTGTTTGTGCAAGAAGCCACACAATTTGTCTATCTCTCATAGACGTTACAGGTAAAACATATTGGTTTCCGGAGCATATCTTTGATAGAGTTTCGAAGAGAGAGGAATTGCGGAGTTGATTGAATGGAATTCACGCTGAGCTGCAAACAGCCGACCGAAGTCTTCCGCGACTCAAGGGAAATGGGTGCATTCTGGTAATTCGAGCAACAGTGAGTGTACCATCTTCTACAAAGATGTTCCGAGAAATGATTTAAAGTTTCATGCCCAATGGGTTAAAGATGAACTATAACCAGATAATTTGCCAACCACACTCAGGAGAAATCTTTCAAACAGTCAACTGATTCAAAACAATGAAAATGAGTTATTTTTCAAAATGGGTGATGCACGTAACATTCAGAAAAGTAACAGTGATAAGCGACTGTCTAGTGGCACTGGCATCAAACTGGCTTCGAGGTTCAAACCATTGTCAAGAAAGGAGTTGTTAAACCATGCACGGATGAGCGCTTGAGGGAGATGTGGTTCAAACTCAAAAGGCCGGTACGCTGGACATATTAGGACCGGTGAAAACTCGAGTAGCGCTACCCGAAAACGATACACAGGACAGACTACTTCAAGTGACCCTGAGCTGGCTTTCAACCGTACATCGACGGTTAACGCTGTGAATCCGGTATATCAGTTACTAACCGGACGTTTCAAAATTTCCTACCATACTGTTTTTCAGTTATGTGTACCTCATCCGTGTTCTATTTTCTTGAGCGAATGGCACATGCTGGCTTCCCCGTCTCCTGAGTGACTTTATGCACACTGAATGGCCAAAGGTCGAACTAAGACACTTCTAACACTCTTTTATTGAGATGGGCTGCGCAAAAAAATTTCAGAGTTCCGAAGACTATCAACCTGTCACCACAGATTCAATCGCCACGTCAATGGGCCGCCGTGTGTTCCTTCACAATTCGAGAACTATGCCTTTACCCAATCTAGTAAATTACATCTGGTGCCACTGATTGAATATAAGGAAGTAAATGAGCTGTTTTCTTAGTAGCAAACCTTATTTGAAGTTTCAGTTTTCTCTGGACTGATACAATCTATATGGCTGTCCAAACTTACTTTTCACTGAACGATTTTGTACGCAGATATGAGGTATGTCTGTGGGACGATTGTTTAAACTGGTCGGCTGGCAAGATAACTATGACGAGGAAAAATACACTGGGATTAATAATTATGTTTTTAACTACCTGTCGTTCGCTACACGCTCGAAAGGCTGTAAATTTTCAATTTTGTCTCTACTCCGCTAACTTCCTCCACTCTGTTTTTTAATGCTATTGAATCTCTGAAATTAGAAATGTCCACTGAATTCCCTATTCTCCCCACACCATTCTGAATAGGGCATAACTTTTCTTCTGAATATCCTGATTAGAAGCCTCAGCGAGATTTATTGTATCATACATCAGACCTAAAGCAGGTTCTTTATATATTTAATATATTTCGAATACTGCCACTCTGAAACGTGTGCACTCTCATAAGCATATATTGATATAACCATTTGGAATAGATCAACGAGGGGACGGAAGTTAGTGTATACTAATACCTGTCCTCAAACTACACCAGTGATCAATACAGTATGAGCCTCTAGGAAAAACAAATATGCCGAAACGAAGAATCTCAACCAGTGAAGAGGAAGAACCTCAATTGCACTATATTAAGTGGCAAAAAGATCTCAGACATACCCGTGGCTCATTTTAGGCTGAAAATTAAGCTCACCGATTGCCTGAACGAAACGGATTAAGTCCGGATTCGGCATCTGCCATATGTACCAGATTAGTGTGTGTGAACTGAGTAAATGGCATGTATTCCATTGCCTTCTGACTACCCTATTCTAGGGTTCTAATTTTATTGAATCAGAGATAATTCAGAGACCTTTGACTGGCAGGCCTGGTTCATTTGCATACAAAATCTTTCAAGCCTCACGGTCAGCATTTCGCACGTCTTCATCCATACTGGTTCGTGGATCACAGTCAGGTCTGCTTGGATTACAGTGTAAAAGAACATGGTAAATCTGACAGCCTGTCATCAAACTAAACTCTATTTTCAGGTGTCGGCACCGACTGAGTAACATTCTCCAAATTCGGCCGACCTTACGTCAGTGCATTTTGGTTTTCCTGGGCACTTCTGCAGTGCTGAATTTCAACAATTGAGTTCCCGCCTCCAAGCTCTTCTACCGGCAACTGCTAAAACCACATAAAAGTTGTTTGTTTTTGCCGCAGATAATCGTTGAGATGATGTTTTCTATGTCAAGTAACACAGGTTTCATCTCACCATAAGGAACACCGACTTATTGGGTAGCAAGATACTTGTTTCCGAAGCCCTCAGCGATTAAATTCGCGTTTTCTTTCATGCAGATGGTTCACAATGCAGATTTGAAAGAATTTCGACTGACCAATTAAGATATTTAGCGGAAAAATCGCTTCTAGGCGTAAGGTGCCAGGGTAATTGGAACATAGTCAACACAGGCTATCTAAAATCTGTCTAATTTGGAATAACTTAAGAACGCAATCTCGATGGATCCCAACCCATAGCAGTACTTCTGACTACTTTTGAAACACCCCACTGAAGTGTATATCGACACGCTAGTAAAAATAATTTGCATGGAAGGTGCAATGGTCCGATAGGTCTAATTTTATTTTACACTCCTTTATGAGAAGAAAAATCCCCAAAAATTTAAAAGAGAACCAAAAGCGAGAAATCTGGACTTTGGGGGGTGTTCATGCTAGCTAGTGAAACGGCATGCCTAGACTCGGCAACTGTGCTACCGGTTGTGGTGAGGCGACAGCCAAAAATCTCAAAAATGTCGGAGTTGTCTCAGTTAATCGCCCAACACATCGTATAATATGGAGTCCATAAAAAATGGTAAACACTATACACGGTCTTCAGAAACTAAAAATTCGTTATTGTTTCGGAAACGCCAACAAATGTGTTGGTTGTTCCGCGGCATCGCCCACCCCAGATTGCGCTAACTGAGGTTATTATTTGTGCGTGTATCTAAACATATTTATGACCGTTTTCTCATATTCGCTGGCGGTTGTGTGTTTTGTTTAGATTCGTCCTGGAAACTTGATCACCGCTCATGATACCTTCATGCCATACACCTCATGGACTCGCTAATTCCCAACTTATTCCTTCTAACACCTCAGGGAAGAGTGTATCAGTAGATGCTCACCAGGACATGTTGGTATTAGTGCCTCATCATTTTAAGGATTGAAAATTTCCATACTGATCGCAAGTTTTCCAAATAACTCCTGAGGTGGCTCAACTCGGATCAAATCGGAAGTGATTTGCACATAGACCAAAGGGAGAAGTTCTCAGTATTTTTCCAGGGAGGATTTGTATGGTGATCTGAAGTTACCTACGATCTGTCTGCTGCAGGACTTTATGTTGCTTTTAACATACCACTTCGTACGTTGCAGGAAAACTTGACAGGAGGTTCGTTTTCCACAGAGATGTGTGCTTTCTACTGAGTTTGCTATTGTGTTCGTTTGCTGACGTACTTTTCTACGATTGTCAGACATAATTCTGACCTGCTTGCTCGCTATGTTGATGGATCCTCAGACTCTCGTGTCATTATCGCATATCAACGTCGATTGTCAATCAGGTCTTTTGTAACGTACGCGTAATAATAATCCAGTACCCTTCAGAGTTACATTATTATTTCTGTTCTGGTTCCGTTTTACCTATTCTTGGAAAAGCTTGAATTATTACACTAGAAATGTTATTCGGTTCTAACGATTTATAACTGTATATAACTAAAAATATATCGTAAGTTCTTGAGGGGACGTTACAAGTTCTCGATGGTTCGGTTAATGACTACTAGTTTATTTACGTTGCGAGTTCGGCTGCTGTGTAACCATATGTTATGAGCTGGCACAATAGATGTTTAACATAAATGCAAACTGAATTATTCTTCTTGAATGTATTTTTCAGCTAGTATCCGCAAACAAAAATTTGTGAAGTTGAGTCTGACAAATTATCATGAAATACAGGTCCCAGCAATCAGCTTTCGTTTGTCGAACATCCAAATCAGCAGATGTGGCTGATCCATGTAAATAAAACTTAACCAATGTTTGTCTGTTTTATATTGGAGTGCGAGTAGAGCAGAAAAATAATTTTGAATCAAGTGACCGGTTGTTTTACAAAAATTACTCAGGATAGTCACTGAAGCGAGGATTTGAGTCATCAAGGTGCTTGCATAGTTATTCCAGTGGTAGTTTCATCTGCAATGTGGCTTTTTACACAAGACACATGACAGAGTGTAAAATCGTGTACAAATTTCCGTACAAAAAAAGCTTCAAACAACGTCCATTAATTATAAAGATTATTGATGAGTTGTCGGGGATTTCGTTTTATTTTCAAGTTGAACATCACAGCTTTCACATTCAGATAGACTTTCCAGTCAGCCTTACAGATTTAATGAGATCAGTGATCTCGACCTGTCTCGGAAGTCTTAATGGCAGGGTTATCGATTGAAGTTAACAGGACAGCCACGGTGTCTCTCTCGAGGCAATCGAGCAACCCGATCAGTACTCGC
The DNA here is from genome assembly GCA_008508345.1 of Paragonimus westermani. Taxonomy (NCBI): domain Eukaryota; kingdom Metazoa; phylum Platyhelminthes; class Trematoda; order Plagiorchiida; family Troglotrematidae; genus Paragonimus; species Paragonimus westermani. The sequence continues at coordinate 131,409 of QNGE01001717.1, forward strand.
AAGCGAAAGTGGTTGAGCATCCACATATGATAATTTGGTCATGCCTATTGTGAGGTCAGTGGCGCACAGGTACACACAAATGCTTAATGAAAGCCTAGCCAGATTTCTAGTCCTTGCCGTGACAAGCATATACGCTACTGACGAGCTCTAATGAGAGCGAACCTCGAGTCTATTAATTATTTGGGAAACAGGTCGACTAGAAAATCTCTGAGATTGCAGCAGCTGCGGTTAATTTTGGGTGATGTTGGATCCATATGAAAGTGAGTTTCGACTGCTGACTGAAACCCGTCAACTGGGTCTAGTCTCATCTTGTGCTGAGATATCAAGTACTCAGCGTTTGAACCCCTTGTGCACAGCGAATTTCTTCTTTTGTTTTGTCGCGAACTATATCAACTAATCCGACTGAATGAGTTGTTTAACCTTTACGGATTGTCATTGCAGTTGAAATTTTTGATCTAATTGATAATGCAGTGTAGGTTGTCGTCACGGTGAAAGAGTGCGCCTAACTTGCAGCCTTATGGAGTTTTCTTACTGGAATTTGGTTTCTGTTGTCTGGTTGAAATTCGATTCACACAACACCGTTTAGAATGTTTATTTAACATTGACTAAAATTACTGACGACTATATTTAGAAGTAATGTATAAAGAAAATGAGTCCTTCAATGATTTACTTTCAATGTACATGAATAAATGTGAAAATTTACTCGATTCACCGCTTATCCAAATCTTGACACGACAGAAAATCTAACAGGTGACCAATCCAAACATCCTGCTAGAAATACCGCATTAAAATTGGGCCAACAACCTCAACGTTACGCCTTCCGTTATTTGCTACTTTCTTTGTTCTGTATTGCGCCAATTAACGAGAGATGCTGGCTGGAAAGTCCATCTGAATGCGAACGCTGCGATCAAATATGAGTGTTGGTCAACTTGAACATGAACCAAATCCCCGACTACTCATCAGTAATCTAAAATATCGCCTTGCACGTTTAATGAGTCCTGTGATCTCGTCCTGTCTTGGAAGTCCTAATCGTGGGGTTATCGATTGGAGTTAACAGGCAAGTTACTGTGTCTCCTCTCGAGACGATCGGGCAACCTGATCATTGCTCACAAGCGAGAGTGGTTGAGCGTTCAGATATGATAATTCGGTCGCGCCTAATGTGAGGTCAATGGCGCAGTGGTCAACACGGTTGCTTCATCGAAGCGTGGCCGGAGTTCAAATCGTGGCCGTGGCAAGGATATGCACTATTGACGAGCTCTAAGAAGAGCAGAAATCGAGTTTAGTGCTTGTTTTTTTTCTAAAGAGGCTGGCTGCAAAGTCTGTTTGAATGCGAACGCTGCGATCAAATGTGAGTGATGGTCGACTTGAAAATTAACGTACCGTTTGCGACTTTGTATGTGCCAATACGGTCAGCCAATGACAAGGTGGGATTTCCTTAATGTTGTTGTACACCCATAAAATCGGCTTCCGTCTCATGAATATGAACTGCTTATTGCAACCAGTACGACGTCTTCTTATAACCCGTGTGGAAGGTTTCAATTTAACTGTGATTTCTAGGGTTACTCGAAGTCCCTAATTCCGAGTATCACCATAGGACATGTAGCAATTTAGTGAGCGTTAAACAGGTCAGATAGGCAGTAAAACGACAGTTTGGGGATGTGGAATAACTCAACTTCATTTAATATTTAAGGAGTCATTTGAACCATGCATGTTGGATGATTTTGGAGCCAAAAGTTCCGCCAAATATTTTTAAGTACATGGAAATGGATATTAATAATACGTAACAGTGGTTCGAGCTACGGCCAACATTTCAACTTCTCACATATCCAGACTACGGTGTATGAACTCGATAAATTAGATGAAACATTAAAAGTTTCGTATTTTAGAATATACGAGGAGTATAAGGTTGCTAACTGCTCGCGGTTTGCGATATAAAACAAAAGAAGTTAATCTACCACGGTAAAATCTACAGGAAACAAAAGATTCTAATGGGGGCGGTTTTATTGTGGCATGCGACTAAGTGCTTGTAATCCACAGTAAGTATTGCGACACTGCTATGGATTTTCTGGTGAGTGAGAATAGTGATCCAGTGAGAATGTCGTGCTCATGTACACCGTGCAATATCTCAGTTTCTTCATTGTATCAGTTAAAATGACTAATCCACAAACAACATTAATACAATCTTATCTAGAGGACATTGACGTTCATCTTTTCACCCCAGAAAAAACACTGATCACATTGACCGAATGACTACGGCTCTTTGAACCTACTAACGGAGAACAAAGGCCACCTTTACAACAACGGCCATTTTTTAATCATGACCTAAACGTGACTGATGTGTTACCGGGGTTCACAATTAATTGCCGAATCATGCACATTATACTGTAGGCTGGGAGGGATAAACAGTTGGGACTTCAAGAGGTAATCATAAACTGTCACGCTCTTGGCTCATTTCAAGGTGGTATAGGTAGTTAAGATGACTGGAACGATCAGTTAACTCATTTCAATGATCTGATGCGACGTGTGGATAAAAAGAATATCACTGTGTATTTGGCCAAAAGGAGCTGCAAAAATACATATTGAAGACACCACTAGCCTTAGAATGCCACCTACAAAATCAATGTACATGTATAGTGTAACAATGGCAGACAGCCTAAAGTTAGGTATCACTTGCGAGAACACATTTTTGCGCTCTTAAAAGCTTCCTTAGCTGACCTTACAGAGGGTGTATAAAACTCATCGAGAAACTACCAAATCAGAGTCAAAACAGAAGCATCTGATAGAGCAGTGCAAAATGGTCATCAAACTGGATAACCCTCAAGATTATTTTTCATAGTTTTGGGTTAGACGAGGGATGGTGGAAAACATTGAAGTTCGATGGGTTGTAATAGAGGAGCAGAGGAAGACAGAATATTTCTCAGGTTCACCGCGGTAGGGCAAGGTGAAACCAGCATCTGCTCTTTTTCAACAGAACTACATTGCGATACTTTTGCTTAGGCATTCCCAAAAAATTGCCTGATTCTTGCTTTTCAAGTGGAGAGTGACGCTGAAGTTCTTTGCTGAAATCGACCCCGTGACCACTGTCTTGTTAGCACCAAGCGATGGCTGAGCTAAAGATGCTGAATTTGACGTTGCACGTGCCAAATTGCTTTTCCTTTCAAATGACATTCACAAATACAAACATGTGCTGGAACATCTTTCAATAGCTGGCTTTCGAACAAATTACATAAACCCAAAATGACTTCGAGTGGTGTGGCTGTAGAAATTGTAAGGAGTGTTTGTAACAGACAACCAGTAGTATACTTCGTTTCCCAGATTTTAATGGAAAAGCACTGCTTAAAATAACCTCGGAATTATTGTCAACAAGGGCCTACAAAATCGGTATATACTTAGGTAGGAGAGGAGTACCTAAAAGTTTGCAAAACGGCTCACGTTCTGGTTGAATTTGACACTACAGTTTTCAAACTACTGTTTACACTGCAAACATAATAAGTATCCGTTATATCTACGTTTCGTTGTTGTGTTTAAGCTTAGAACATGAGTTGTTTTTTTATGCGGGTTCCCCTTTACTGTGTTATTCCCTGCTTATACACAGTAATACATGCTGACTGCAGTATAAGATACTTATGAGAATCGGTCTGTGATCGCTTCTTGGTGTGGCTAAAAAGCGGGTGATGGCAGTCCATTGAAAGCCTCACCGTGACACGCTTGATGGATTCGAAGCATTCTGACAAAATATCTGACTTCATATAAACCACGGATCAAAGGTCACCAGATCGATAAGAGTGTGGAGTTGAATGCTTGCCACAACTGAAACCTTCCTGATGAGCCCCCATGAGTATCATCATCATCATCATCATCATGATACGGNGACCACCTCGTCAAGGTAGCAGTATAGGTCGGGAGTATAGAGAAACTGAATGAAAGCTTCAAAAATAAGTTGATTCACGTCTACTCTGTAAACGGTTGTGAACCTGTTGTTTAAGTCTCACGCCTACTGCTACTCAGAATTGAATTATTTCACTCACCGGACGAGTGTTCCGTAAACTTTTGACTTAACCGTCGCGTATTCAGCCTCGTAGTGAATAAACAGTAACATGATCGTTTGTTAAGGCCTGTTTTTAAAGTTACCCTCAGGATTTTAACCCGGTGTATAAATTACTGACTTAGGTACACCCCGCTTGTTGGATAGACGCTGTCGATTGGAACCGGTTAACATCGTTTTAAATTTCGGCTTTATTGATCACGGCTAACATGAAATTATTATGAAGCGCATGTATGAATGTTCGACTTAGTGAGACAAAGGAACCCACATAGTTTTTCAAAAATTCCGGTGATATGTCATTCTTAACTAGGTTTATATCTTTCACACGGTGAGGATGTCGATGACAGACGTATGTGGTTGGTCCAGAATAACCCTTTTATCTCACTACTTGTGTTTTTCACCTTAAACAGCTTCAGACCATGCTTATATTCATTTGCTCATCAGCACCTCGAGCATAAATGGAACTTTATAGCAGTTTAGAAAACAGAATTTTTCTATTCATTCACTTGCCATACAATACCAATTGAGGCTGTAATTAGGTTGGTTTGTATTTCGTTGCTAATTGAATTAGTTTGGCCAAGATTATGTTCAGACGATATGATTGAAAACACAAATAACCAGATACTCATTTTGTTTTCAACTATTCATTTTCCTATCACATCTTACTATGTAATGACCAATTCAGAAGTGCAAAGTGGTTCGTAGTATGATAGAATCATACAGTTCTGTCATTATTCTGATAGGAACGTTGTTTTTAATCGTTTTCAGTCAATAATTGGAAAACGTTTTTTTTGTCGTAAAATTGGGTGTAGTAAACCAAACCTTAGCGTTATATGATTTGTGTGCAAGCAAATTTCACAGTTTCTCTATAGGCAGTTATTAAAGACGACCAAATTGCATAAACTTTCAAATCAAACAAAGAGTTACAAGTAGGTCACAGGTTGAAACCGGTTCGGTTGTTACCAAGTTGATATCAACGTCACGAGGAGTTATTCTTTTCTGGGCAATATGGGGCGGTTGTAACTGATTTCAAATTCCTATTGTTGTAGACGATGGTTTTGGGTTCACAAAAGAACACGACACGATTTCTGAGTCGGTTACACGTCATGTTGCCTGGTGAGACTTGATTGGCTCCGTCGGGGTGTTTTCTGTCAAGCCGCTTGATTTCGTGACCAGTTATAGAACTCGCCTTGATGCAACATGAAACAAAACAAGTTGATGACGTTTTCTAAAGCAATACTAACATATCTCTTATCTGGTTCAATCTGTCAGAAAACAACACGGACTTAACAATCCATTTTTAATGCTTTCATCGGTCACAACACAAGACGGATTTTGTTAAAACGTTTCTTAACCTGGCTAGATGCATTTGCTCATCCGAACCTCTATGTAAGCATCGGAAACTCCCAACAAAAATACTATGGAAGACTAAATACCTGTTGAATGTTACCTAGTACCACTGCAGATTACCTGCTCTAATACTGGACAGACAATTCGCATCACAAACCTCGTATTTGTTCAAATGTAGTACACAGGTACGATGATTTTGAACAGACCTACCAAAAAAATGAAGGCGGCAATCAAACACTTTATGGGGCTTCTCTGTGATAACCAGCCACCACAAAAGCCATACCACCCCCTCCCACAAAGATGGTCAAAACAACTATGGGCAGTTCTGATTACATATGCCAGCTGAATGACTGACAGCATTCCTAAGTGGTTGGTTGAACAAATTTCCCGATAGTGAATAAAAAATTTGGTCCGCGATTGATTGCGTTTACACCGATTACTCTTCATCCAATCGGAAGCCGGCATATGATAGATACATCTAATTCCTTCGCAGTTCTGCTATGTAATCAAAGTTTGCGTCTGTTTAACACCGTCCGAACTGTACTAATCACGCGTGTGAAACCGAGGTGAAGTGTTCAAAAGCAACTCACTGTAGTGTTGAAGCTGCCTTGGTTTTGATGGATTTCGATCAATTGACAGTACTTCGGTTTTATTTGTCGTTTCGGCTCAGCACGATTCATCCAGTTTGTTGTGCATCACAGAATGCGCATTGTTAGTTGATGACAACGCAAGAAGTGATATCACCCCATAGTTTTTGTTTTCTAGTTTGTATTTTTATTTTGATGTGTTCGGCAACTCTGGTTTTGAATCAGCGTTTATTTTTTTTACCAACTTTCGATACTCCACATCATTATTTATACTTACAGATTACGTTTGATGTGGTTGACCGAGGTGTCGGTTGTTTGAAAGGGGAGGAGGAGATTCGAGACGTTTTTGAACGACCACTGGGGTTGTGTGGAAGACAATGTGGAAAACAGCTGACCTTAAGCGCTGTTCACATACGGAGCACACTTCGTCTCCCTTGAGTGACGATCTCGAACCTACTGTTTTTCGGGAGCTGTGGGGTGTAGATTAAGGGGTCGAGCCTAAATCGTGTAATCCTAGTCCTTTGTTTGCTCCCTATTCAAACTCCCCAGAACTATTGGAAAGATAAGATTAGGACAAACATTCGTGCACTGCTAGAGTTTGCAACACTTTCGAGATGTTTACATTCACGTTCACTGCGTAAAACTATTATGCCACTCCGTTTAGGTTAGCATAGACTTTCGGGTGGTGTATTAATCTGCAAGAATTTAAAAAACCAGGCGGCTCTCAAGATTCAAATGTTACTGAAACTTAAACTTACTAAATCACGAGATCGCTTGTAATTCATACCAGTGAATGGATTGTTGCTACTCTATTTTATTTGCCCTGTGAGCAACCCTCAATAAAAATTAGCTGTAGCCAAAAAACAATGTGAACAATTAAAACAATGTAACATTTTTTCTGGAGCTGAATTAATAGACATCAGGAATCAGGATCTCGGAACTCTCAAGAATACACAAAAATTTCTCACAATAGAATGGCATCAGTCGATCAAACTTCCAAATGGTCCTCTGCTGTAGGACAGAGTAAGCAAAAAATGTAACCAACAAGTGGAAGTTGCTTTAATGTGAGTATGGGCTCAGTATTTGCTGTGGAAAACAACCTTACTTGTTCCAGCTACACCTCGTCAGTTTCCAAAGTTCCATAGGGTTTGAACATGCCATTGAAATGTGACCGAAGAAAAGTGAAAGCAGCTCTGTTGGGATCAGATTGATTTGTGTTGTGTGGCAAAACACCACAGCATAGTTTGCAATAAACAAGACCGACTTCGGGTAAAAAATTTGTGCTGGTTGAGAAAATAAGACATGTTATGATTTCATGATAGTCCCCGTAAAATTAGCTTACGGACTTCTTTTATAGCTACACACAAACGGTCGAATAAAATGCCAACAGAACGGAAGATTTATGAGCAAATTTGGGTTTAACCTATGACTTAATTGTGCTCCCTATTTTAAACCCATGATCTCTACATGCTATATTTTCACTGTTGTTACGAGGTCTTCTGTTTTAATCATAGTAACTTTTGTGATTACTTCTCTTTGCCATCACTATTCATTCATTCTGAATATGTAGATTGGATGGTTAATTTCTTGTTTCACGTTCAACTATAACTAGTTCTTATGCATTTTTGAGTTGTTTCCACTTTGCAGTGTTTCACAAACTTAACTAACGTCTGACGACTTATTTTATTTCGTGTGGGCCAGTTTATATAACAACGAACAATTCGGAAAATTCCGTTCGACTTCTTGTCATTTGCGCATTAGCAGTCTAAGCTCTTCTGGGTTTTTATGTTTGCAGCATACAGTATCACATTTATGAGTGGTTTAATATGATAACAAGAATGCCGCTTAACGTTAAACTATGGCGATCGCCAGACTAATTAGAATGATACGCAATAGTTTCTCATACAATGTCTTTGCTTCTCTTGATAAATCCAAAACACACCCAGAATGCAGTGATTTTGAAGTGACTGGATAATTTGAGCATTTCCATCGACCCCTCATCACAAAAACTATTAAGGTATTTAAGTCAACCAAAACGACTTTGTTTCAGCCGGCAGTTTTCACATGCTTACATTAGTCCGAATGTGCTTACATGCGGAATATTGTGAGTTTACCTTGAAGACGAGATAAACAGAATAAGACAGCCGCTGTAACTTCGCTTTTTGAGAAGAAACATCAAGAAACCGCGAATTTGGCATTAGAAAAATCGATGAGTCTACTGATGTCATCAAGCTGTAAGTTTTGTTTTCGATCTATTCCTTAACGTTTCGGCAATTACGTTCGAATTTGCAAGTAATCTTCGGGCGGCCATGGGACAAATATGTTTTCTGTTCTTCTACCACAGATTCCCGGTGATTATCAGTAGGAAAATAAGTCGGACAGATTGTAACATACATTTGGGATGTGCCAGTAGAGAGGAGACATTGGTGGAAGAAAATTTTGATGGCAACAATTACGACTAACTTTGTCAGGAAATGACTAATGTTTCATTTGCACCAGCTTTTACAACTGCAGCGTTCTCGGGTTTATTTCAAAAGTGTCATGATTTTAGAAACACCCATTCAAAAATACGGTATGACACCGAAATGTTGAAAGCTTTCTGCGTTATCGGGTGATTCCAAAATCAATAAAACAAGCCACAGCGTTTACTGAAGAATATTATGTTAAATTCTAGGTGCACGCCTGGAATACAAACAAATTAGCCTAAACAAGCATACATTTAAAATTTTAACCTTCGAAACTTTGGAAATTGCAAACAGTTTCCATAGAAAATTGTGTACTCCAAAGATTGCCTTTCACCCGTTGTCCGAACTGTCTGATCACATCAAAATGAATCGTAGTGTTCGTTCTAATCTACATGAACGGGTGAAACGTCAAGAATAGTGTTCGCATTTCAGATTGAAGCAACTACCACACGATCAAGAATATTTATCCGTATGTGGTGGATTGTCAGGCCAGAGATGGGGGCGCTCAAACTCTCGGCGGAATACATCAACGGTGCAGCAAGTTACGTCCAAAAGCCCACAGCGAGCGGGTCGAAGACAGCAGGGGCAACCGGATGAGCTATCTCTCAAATAAACCGGACGAACCGGCGAGGTTTGGCAGGCAAAATGGGATGAATAACCAAATCAGGACACGATAATTCTAACATCTGGGGAAATATCTCGACGTTGTCGTAGAATATTATCAGAAAACATAGTGGATGGACTGCGGGATGTACGAGCGACCGGAAGAGCCGTCACTCAACGAGATCGGCCCAACGAACGAAGAATGGCAAGTGAAAAACGTCCTGATTAGAAGTGTCGGACACAATAACCGGGTCGAAGTGCGCACGACGTGTGAGCGGAAATCGGGGTTGTTGTGGTCCGGATTGATGACTCATAAGCGTGGGTGCGTGCGTAGCACGTAGACCAGCGTTTTGGACAATAAAAATTGTGCTTCATTGGATGCCTTTTTCGCTACAATTAAACACTCCGGATTATTTCAGTAACTGAAAAACATAAGCGTTAGTTTAAAAGGTCGTCTAAAGTCAACAATTCGTGAACATAGGTCTAATAGATATGAAGAAGCGATTAACTGGGGATATTAAATACGCAAATTTTATTCGGCATATACCAAGCTTCTGAATCCCATGCGGTGTTGTTCACGTTTAAGAGTGACAAGTGATGCAAAAAGCCAAAACAAGGAAATGAACAATTTTAAAGCTTCTGACAAGTAAGCGAGGTTGTCGCAGACAAAGCCGATGTTGCCTTTGGTCGGTCTTTTGTGTATTTTACTCCTGGTTTAACAACTGGAGCATTCTCCGGCAAAATTAAGGTCAATTGCCAGGAGATTCTGATTTCTGCTGCAGTTCTAAAAATTACAGCCTAAGTGAAAGTTAGATCGAGAGGATCCGAATATAACTAATGCATCTTTGGTTCCGGAGAAAAAGTTTGTTTCATATTGTCAAAGTGGTAAAGCATTGCGCCTTCAGGATAGTTTAACACAGTTAATTTCTGTCTACCACCAAAGCCTATAAAAAATTCGAAATTTTTTCCGCCGTGAACGAGTAAAATTCTGCCCTGGAGGTTCGGCTGTATTTTAGCTATATTATTTATTGTTAAGTATTTACATATATTTATTAAATTTTTTAATTTTGTTTTCGTGGCTGACAATAATACACGATGTGTAGAGTCTAAGTAGCTGTTAACCGATTCACTAAACAGAAAGGCCATCATTAGCCGTAGAATATACTGAGTGGCGAAGCCCTGTCATTTGTAACATATTTGCTTTGTTGGTAGTTTAATTTGGTTGGTTTTGTCTTAGTTTACACTCATTAGAAAATAATAGCCTTATGCGACTGCAAACTTGTAACCGCCGCGTAATATCCCAGACCTCTTCTTCACAATACCGTGGATTTTGTGAGCATGGATTGAAAAATTTCCTCAAAGATCACATAATATTATCCTTACTCACTGAGTTATAAACTGTGCCTATTAGATCGCGTTGAAGAGAGCTTAGTTTGCTGGTACTCATCGCAACCAAGTCAGCCATACCGATTAAAGCGCGGATGTGTGAAAACTGACACGATAGAATATAATTTTGTGAGTACTCAGGCAATCATAGGGGGAGTAAATTAACAGTCTAACGCGTGCCTTGTGAATTAACTTGAAACTAACTAAAAACGGACTGCAAATGAACTAATCACATCTCCTTGATAATGTTTGTTCCCCATCCTTACCACCTAATTTGTACTCCTAATATCGCGGTTCGTGACAAGCCGAACTAATCACACCGGCGTGCCTCAAAACCAAAGATCTACATACGTATAATATATCATCTTATTTATTCTCCAAATCCCCAGCAAACAATCACGTATTTTGAGGCAATTATACGATGCCTTGAGAAATATTCATCAAACCATGATTGAAACTACACATGAGGTGTAAAGTCTGCATCATGTCGGCGTCAAACAGACAATCACAAGCTATGTGCAACTAGAACTAAGAAAAGTGGATTCAATGCAAGTTCTACGATATCGGCAATGAGTTGTTATTGCAACTAGTTGACAATTTATTTCTACACTCGCAACTGTACTGTTAAGTTAGTTTGTAATTGGGCGTGTTTTGACTCCTAGGAGAATGAAATAGGACCGGTAATTTTAGCACAATATATGTACCTTCTATAGCCTGCTAGCGGACGATAACCATGGGCACAAGAAAAGAAGAGTCATCAGTCGTATCTAGACGAGGTAAGCACCGTATCCTTTGACAGTTGCTTAATGCCACAGCAGACTATTCCGTGATAAAATTGTGTTTGTGCACGACGTTATTATTGGACTGTTCTAGTGTGACACGAGACACTATATATGGTTAGACAGGAAGAGGTTAAGAATGACAGGTCTTATCGACTAATGAATTCGCATATGAATAGATTAGAAAAATCCTCGAGTAGCACGGATATCCTAATGGAAAACTGCGATGGTTGATGACGATTAGGCGCTTCACGTGGACATCTTTAATCGGCGGTTTTGACGCTAGCATGGTCTGTGAGTGCGAAGGGAAATGACTTTAATGAAAGCCAGACGAAAACTCTACAGGCACTGATCCAACTTAGTGTCACTTTAGCCACACAAAGACCATAGATCATTCCTTATAAACCTGCATCCAGATTAGTCAACTGTCACTTAGTTCACTGAAGATGCAACAGACTGCCTTCGACAAACGGGAGTCGCACTATAAAGATTTGAAGGTTATGAACCAGATGCTTTAACTGGGCAGTTCAGCCGATTTTGAGTACAGAAAATTTTCCAATTCACTCACGTCACAGAAACACTGCACGTGCCATTTTGTCAAATATTCAGAGTTGGTGCATTGTTTCGATAGGATACTGGCTGATCGTTAAAAACCAATACTACGACTACCTGAACTTCACCGAAACCTTGCGGCAGAGTTCACAGAAGAAATCCGTTACTTAACTCTTTACACTAACACTTTTGTCTATTGTTGTTCAATTTCTTTGCAGTCTTTAACAACGTTTTAGGACGCATTGTTGAACTTAACATAACCCTGTTAGTTTTCGTAGAAATGAGCGTGCTTCTGGTATTACAGAAGCCTGAACTAGGCTACCACGTTCCTCAAATTGTGGTCAGCGTTTGGAGTATGCTGGCAACCATATCACGGTAACACAGAGAACACTCACTCCTGAGGTATTGTCAGCCGTATTGGTGTTGAGGATACAGCCGGAATGAAAGTAATTTTACTGAAGACAAACATCTTGGTATTTCAGGATAACTGCATGAATACTTTGGTTTCCTTCTGTTAGGGCTTCATTCATTTTTGTTTGAAGCCGGACCGCCTAATGATCACCACCGACTCCTTTGAGTGTTCTGGGATCTCACTCACCTGCAGTAATAATGTGCTCACTAGCCACCAATTAGGAATTCAATCGACTTTTGATAAATTGCCTATACCCTAATAGAACCACATTCGTATGTTCACCTGATTCTATGGAAGAATTGTATGTTTATTTAGAGCAGAGTTCGCTCCAACAGGTTAAGCCTAGAAGCAGTTCAACCGGAGAGTTTATTGAACGAGGACGTCAAATTCTCAAAATTGAGACAAATAGATAGATCAACATCCAAGGTCTTCTCCAGGGACTGAACATTCCAAATACATGAAGGGTGAAGAGAGCTCTCTACTATCAATGCCCAATTATTCAGAAAATGTTCCAAGATGGTTTCCTGGATTCTGTCGTGACGGACATCAGTGTGGCAATGCAAGTGCGCAGTTTGATGGTGGCAAACAGGCAGATAGCTTAAGCGGTGTAAGTAACCAAAGTCTGCCCTAAGCTGGACAGTCATGGTCTGCAATCATTGACTTGTTCATCATTATCCAACCGCTGCCTGACCTACCCGAATAAGTTATGTTGCAATAAATCCTACTTAGCCTGGAAATAACCTTCGAAAAACTAAAGTCTGGAATTAGCAGTATATCTGATGTGTTCATTTAGTCTCGCCCTATGGTTTCTAGAGTCAATTTAGAATTTCCACCACTGTCCGGCAGTCGTGCTGAGTCATAATTTACCCACAGTGTGTTCATCGAAACTACGTGGTCAGTACCATCATAAAGATTTTACATTCTTAAATCTCCATTTAACGTTTATCTAAGGGTTCCAAATTGTTCTCTATTCGCGAATCTCAGTGAGATCGCAATCCCTTATGACGAATTTGTTGCATTTCATACCGACGTAGTTTACAGTTATCAGACCTGAAGGTCAATATTTGTGCTACTAAATGATGTGGGACAGTGTTCCAGGGTAAGTTAGTTACGTCCGTCCTTCATGCTATGAGTTAATGAGTTGCATCAACCTAACATGCTGTTACAATCAGCAGTGTTCGGAGCAAGTCATCAATCTTCGTCAGCTGAAACTGCTAACACACGCATTCACAGATCTATGTCCACTGACCATTCTAATTTACCTGATGCTGAGAACTCACTTCTCAACTGACTTTTCTCATTCCATAGCTTTTGCATTTGCCATTCTTATCTAAATGCGTATATGATGGAAGGGCAGCTACAACAATGGGGTACTGATCAAACTAAGCGTCCAGTCTACTTAACCTAAATTTGTTTTTTCAATTACTTTTCTTGTCACGAATAACTTCTTCAAACGTAATTTTTTCAATTTCCATTTGGAAATAACTAGTAATCAATGTGCCAGATTTGACCGGAAATCAGATGTAGGTAAATGGGATGGCCAGGTGACTCAGTCACAAGGTTCATCCGTCCGTATCATTGAAAAAACATTTTAACAAGACACAATCCGTAGAAAATGCAAAACAGACGTTCATTCCACTAAACTCTGTGCAGTTTATAATACTCCAGATGTTTTCATCAACATGAGATGACCTTGGAGACTGAATGCAACTGTGTAGTTGTTTAGCTTAGCAGTTTTGGCAAAACGAACGTGCTGCATATGACTGAACCGCCATGTGCCGAACGTGGACTCAGAATTTCATGAAAACTCGGAGTTGCAAAGTAATGTGTTGAATAAACCTGTTCTCCCTCGTATAAAGTTAAAACAGCAGTATTGTTAATTAATTCATACTGTTGTGTAAGCCGATAGATGCCGCTTGTCAATTTTGCAAGTATGAGATCATAAAAACGCTGACTGAGAGCACTCCGTAATGCGGCCTCTTACTGCAGTAAATGTCTTGCTTACATTCAAGTTATCGTTTGCATCTTCATACTGTTTTATTATTCAAAATGTTTCCTTACTTGATAGTTTTTTTCACTCAAATTATTTCTTGTTGCTCTACTGATAATCTGTCACTGTAGCAATGGTCATCTTGCTTACCTGGCTATACGTGCATCCCTCCGAGTAGGTTTTTTATCTAGTTCGATGAGTTTGCTCTAGGAGCATTTACAACGATATCCTGATTAATATCAACTAACCAACAACTGTCATATAAACCTAATCGTTCAGCGTGTAACAGAATAATCCGGTTTTTAATTCAATGAGCACCGCTTGAAAATCTGTCACCATGCCGTGCATATTGTTTTTCGCAATGCTTTAGCTTTCTATTTTGAATAAAATGTGGCGAGCATGTAGTATTTTGAAGAATCGATTAAAAGTCAGTTATACTTCCAGCAGCTTGTTTTACGCCGACTAACCTGAGTGTGGCCGCAGTTTCAGCAAGCTAAATTAATACGTCGCTGATTAGTGGCCAACCGGTCTGGGCACGACAGACCGCCCATATTTTCGCCGATTAATTCAAATAATATGATGAATGTTTGCATCTCGATAGACTTTCCCGTTAATTTTCACCAAATAATTACATAGATATTCACTGAATGACTAATCTGACACTACTTCAATGTCATACGGAGTTTCAACACATTTGATTTGATTCGTTCGGTTTACATCGCTGAAAATACAGCAGCTAATGTTCTACGCGGTCCGTCCTGCTGTAGAAGAATATCCGCCGACGATAATTAGTGTTTAGTTTGCACTTACACATCGTTAATATTAAGAAAGTATTTACAGACCGAATCTGGTTTCCAGTTAGAGGCTGAGTATGATCCTGTCACGTTTTTCTCGTTTGTCTGGTGTCGTTCCATGCCCATCTTCTGATTTCATTTTTTTTATCGATTTTACTCTCCCCAGTGTCATAAGGATTGACTCGATGTTCCGAGGGATTCATTCGCTTTGGGATTCCACCTTTCTCTAGGACTGTTATGCCACTTTCCATCGAATATCAGATCAGCAGAATCACTTATCTGTTCCCCATTCCCATATGCAAATCCTATTTTTGTACTGCTCGGAACGATAATGTACGACAGATATCAGACTGGTTTTAATTGCCCAACCGATAATGTTAAACACGCGTTTCTCATTCTCAAGTCGAGCATGTTCACCAGTGCCTCATTGTATATTGCGAACATTGTATACATGAAGATGAACTTACCAGCACAGTGAGCTAACTACCGAGTGTCCTGGTTAAATTGCGTGAATGGCTGGGAGCTACATTGAACGAGGTGTATCTCTCGGTCTGTTAAGTTTATTCTGGCCGAAAGAACTAATAAATAACGGAGGTAGTTTGTAATCTGTGAGTTACAAAAATATATCACTGTTTTTGTTTAGGGAACTAACGACATCAAAATAGTAAATGAGAGTTTGGCTCTCGATTTATAGTTAAAAGGTGAGACCATCCGCTGTATGCTGGACTAAGTGATAAATTCTTTAAAATATGTCAGTTTAACATTTCAGCCTTCAAAAATGGACTAATTGCTCAACTTTGCTTTGAAGAGAGTTTCTGTAAGCTGTCTCTTTCATTCCACCGAACTCTGTATGTCAACAGAAAGCATTGCTAGTCTTATAAGTAATCACAGACATACATTTATCTCCAAATATTTGGAAGCAACTCCTCTAACATACAATGCTGTTGACTGTTTCTAGAAGATATTTTCATCCGATGCAAGTCTATTCATGGTTGATAATCGATGGATCTGCCCAAACGCTTTTGACTAAATTGAGGTAGCATAAAGTTCAAAACTTGCTTTGTGCACCCTTAGAAGTGAAATAACACATTTTTGTACGCACCTGTTCATCAAATGAAGGACATTAAAGTGAGTGTGCTGAGATCACAAAACTATCAACACAACCGCGAAACAAAATGATGGGTCAACAAAATCGTCCGATCTCATTATCACTTGAGAATACAACAGCCGCAACTACCGACTTCAAGACTGCATGGTGTCCTCACTGATGTTAAAACCACCACGAGAAAATTGGGCAACGACAGTAATCTAATCTAGCTTGTTTGAACTCAAGAATCAATATTGCACGGAAGAAACATTTATATCGGCCAACACAGAGCAGCTTCAAGTCTCACCGTAAGTCTCGATTTAAAATTCGGAGAACACCTATGGTCGTACCAAATTGACCCCGGCAAACGGGGCTAATGATCCTCTCAAATGTTCAGACTTTGCATCTAGTTCAGGTCGATTATGATGCTGATCTACTGAATCTGATATCCGCGAGCTGTTGTTTTTGTTCTACCAGGATAATACCTCAGCCACTACCTGCGTATGAAAGTGCATTGTAAAATCCGGGTAAACTACATGCTCGTTTATACTGACTGTTAGCACAAGACTGAAAATTAGCTGTGCAGCGGTATTTCGTCAGTTTTGAATAAAGATTGGTTAAATAAGTATGATTATCGATGAGAACCAACTGTGAAAAGCCAAGGCTTTGGCTGGATTCGAACCAGCGACAGACACAGCATATCTCACATAGGCTATATTTTTTCACATGAAAAAACGAATGCCGCAATTAGCGTCTGCATAAACCAAAGATTATTACACACTAATGAGGATTGGACTTGGGTTACAACAATTATCACTCTTCAAATAGAACATATTACGCAAGCCTCACAGCTGTATAACATGCCACTGTAGCAAATCACTACAGCTCCCCTCAGATTATAAATGGTCAGCAGATTTTGAGTCTACTTGCATCTGTCGGGCATTTGATGCCGGTTTGTTTGGTTTT